>CATIWK010077180.1:0-11886 GCA_949634005.1 Mallotus japonicus
TGAAATACTATGATCTATGCAATCCAAAACGTCAAACTACTGTCAGACAGTGGTGCATTGATTGAAGCCGTAATTGGCTAGTGGAAAAGTTTGAATTTTCCTACACTTTATTCATAAAAGTTGTAGATATTTGTCTTATATTTCTATAGAATTTTGAATCACCACATTTGGACTTCTGTAACTCAAGATATTTCTGAAATACTAATAGCTGTGCAATTTAAAATGGCAGACTGCTGTCAGACAACAGTGCATTGATTGAAGCCGTAATTGGCTATTGAAAAAGTTTGAAATTTCCTAAAATTTATTCATAAAAGTTGTAGATATTTGTCTTATCTTTCCAGAGAATTTTGAATCACCTCATTTGGACTTCTGTAGCTCAAGATATTTCTGAAATACTAATAGCTGTGCAATTTAAAATGGCATCTGCATATGCTGACTTCGACTCAAGATTTGCATGCCCAAATGAACTTGGATTTTGACAAGTAAGCCCAATTCAGAAAGCTTACGATGTCTAATTCAAATGTGAAGAAGATAAATTTCTCATTACTGGGCTCTAAGGATGTCAAAAGCCTTCTTGAATATCAGAGGTCGAACAAGCCCGGTATATTCATACTTCATTTTAACTTCCAATAGAGTCATAACTTATACACACTTAAATAAATTTATTAGCAACTTAAATTGATTTTCAAAGATCAAAATTAGGAGTTTGATCATGCAAATGGTCAACAACTTTCACTTTCATTCTCTTTCTAGCTCCTTGACCCACAAGATTGACAATATGATTCCCTTGATTCTTTAATCTCGTTTCCTCCTGAACAAGCCTACCAACTAATTCATTAACATCCCATATCCTTTATAGTGTTATAGTTAATTTGAAAAGGTTCATATTCGAGAGGAAGTGAGTTCAACATAAATTGTACTAAAAAGGAATCCTCCAATGCTAATCCTAAGGACTTCAATCTTGCTGCAATATTAGTCATCTCGATGATATGATCTTACATGCCCTTTGAACCATCATACTTTATGGTCGTGAGCTTTGCCATTAATGTACCATCGAGAGACTTGTTAGCAGAATGAAAACGTTCTTCGACAAATGCTAGAAATTCTTTAGCACTTTCTGTTTATGGAATGGTAGACTTAATGTTGTTGGCAATTGTCATTCGCAAGAACTTCAGGCATAATCTGTTACTGCGTTCCCATGCCTTAAAGTGCAACTTCTCAACCTCGCTACTTGAATCAGTAATAGCAGCGGGCTTATCTTCCAATAATGCTAAGTTGAGATCCATAGAGTCTAAGTGGAAATCAACTTGCTCATGCCATTCAGAGAAGTTTGTACCATTAAATACAGTAACAGATGATGCATGTGAATGAATTGCAACAACTGCAAAATATAACATAATGCTCACAATTAATATAGATTTAAAAAACAATAAAGTAGTTCTCCTTTGAGTAGATACTATAGCATAATTCAAATACCATGTAAATAAACATAATGGGTAATTATCATATTTTAATTAAACACATCTAACATCTTTGGATAATCAAATATATTCAACCAAAATATAATAATACACCCCAATAATGTTTATCAATTATAGAATAACAATTCACCTTTGGGTAAACTCTTAAATTCTATCAATTGAGAAACGCCAATTTTTCATCATTTATGGTATTTCATCAAAAATATAATTTATACATGTAATAACATATTCTAGTTCAAGTCACTTTGGCAACTATAAACTATAACAATAAATACATGTATTTGTTCGTAATAAAATACCACAAATATAAAATCATAATAAAATCATACTCATAAAAATAAATATATTTATTATGAACAATATAAATAAATAAATAAACAAGTTAACTTAATAGTTTATTTAATATAATTGTTTTCCTTTTTTCATATAGGTTTTAGAAACTAAGAAAATCAAGGACATTATACGGATCATAAGCTTCCTTACTGTAAACAGAAAATATATATATATATATTTTAATTAAACCATGTGCAAGACTTCCATTGGGTATACAAACAAAATAATAACATCATATATGGCAAAAGTTTGTCATGATTTATACCCAATTAGTAGCCCACAAATAAGAGCATCATGTGGATTTATATAATGCATGGTATTCAATTCTAAAATGCCCACATATTCAGCAAATACACGACTCATAAATTTGCTAACAGAGCATTAAGAACAAGCATAAAACTAGATCAATTATCATACGCAATGACATACTTTATTGTTTTTGATAATACGAATTCCGAACTTGTATTTGAACAATGTTCTTATGATTATGATTATTAATATTTAATGAAATAATCATTCAATAAACAAAACTCAAATCAAGTAATTTCTATCTATCATGTACAGAAAATATTCAGTCTTTCAATATATGCTCTGATACCACTTGTTAGTTTATCATAATAACAAGACATTATAAACATAAACCCTAAGGATCTTTAAAACTAAATATTTTCATGATACAATAAATAAATAGGATAGAATACTTACTTGGATTTACTTTAGAATTCATACTTGAAGCTATAGATGAGAAATCAGTTTCTCTCTCTTATCCCTTAATTCTTAAGCAAAGCCTATAGATGGAGTTAGGGTTGTGTTTCAGTTGGGGAGAGAGAGGACCAATTTCATTATATATTTATAGACATCTTTATTTAATCTGGTACGTCCATCACGCAACCCTAAAATCAACGTATGAGATTAATTCACATAATTCTAATCTAATTAGTATTAGTATTTCACTTTAATTAATTTTAATTGGCCCACACTTAATGGGCTTATTTTTCTAACACTTAGCATTTTGAATTTGGGAATTTTCTCATTTCACTCGTTAACATTTGACAACTTCTCCTCCTTTCTTTTTCTTCTTCTTCTTCAACTTCTACAACCTCTGATCTCATATTTCTACAAAAAATAAAAAAATAAAAAAAATTTTTTTCCCTCCTATTGATTTCTTTCAATTTGCAGAACTAAAGGATTCCAAATATCAAGCCATAATTTGGAACATTTGATAGCAGCAGCTATCAAGTAAATTCATTTCTTTGTGGACTACCATTAGTGAAGAGCTGTAGACCTTTTGCTCAGTCAATAGATGCTTAAGCATCATCTTCCAAAGAAAGAAGAACGAATTGATTCAAAATTTGTCTGCATCGTAATTTTTTTTGAAGACCTGATGTTGTTTAGTTTTTATTATTAGTCAAAAGTTAATATGATTGAAATGAACAATCACATTGTAGGCGGCGGGGTTTAGCGCGCGCCCAAGTGTTGGCGACCACGACACTGCGTAAGCTCAGGGCCTACTAGGATATACGAATATGGGCTTTGGGCCCATTAACGGAGATGGAGTCGCCACCCGGATAAAAGCCGGGACACACTTACAGCAACTAGATTCCACAGAGGTACCCAGAAGCCGTCTTCAGAGATCGGGTTCGGAAATTGGGTATGGGCTTCGAATGCCCACCCGACCTTACGGTCGGCCTTCGGTTGTGTTTCATATATTATTACCTTTAGTTATCGAATGATTTCCTTATTAAAAATTGGTCACACATGCTTTCAATTTTTAAGTATTACCAAGTTTGCACATTAGTCTCATTTGCTTGCTTATTACCTTGGCAATTTGAACAAATAAATGAAAGAATATTACATTTATACATTCAATACAAAAGGGGAAAGGATTAGGGATTACAATGATTTGTACAATTATTACAATAATCCAATAGAACCTCTCAAAAACTAATTAATTCGCTAATCAAAATAGTGATCAGAAATCACTATTAAACCTACAACAAATACTGTTAGTTTCAAATCTCAAATATTCACCAATGACAACTCAAATCATACTTATATGACAGTAGACATGAGCATTCACATAAAGCATGGATTAATTATTTAAACAAATCATCATTTAAACAAGTTAAGCATGCAATCAATACATGGAAGATCATATACCAAACATGAAACGTGTATAAAATATAAGAAATATACAGAAAATAAACTGAATATATACTAATGTGAACCAGAATCATGCATGACTCTGGGCGAGAGGCGATCGCCTCAATGATGAGGTGATTGCCTCATCACAAAGAGGCGGCGCCTCTATGAAGAGGCGTCGCCTCCTCGACAGGGCGTTCTGCCTCAGGGACACATGCTTTCTTAAAACTTAAGTAATCCAAATATACATGCAAATAGACACAAACAGGGACTTAATCACTTAAATATCACGTATTCACATAATCATGCTTGCATATGACATCAAATATACAACAAGATACTTAAAAGAAATCAAAATCTAACAATTTATGCTCTTTTTTATAAAAATGAAGCTTAAAGACTTAAAAGTAAGGATTCTCACTGAATAAAGAATTCCCGGAGCTCCTAACTCAGCCCTCAGAGCTTGTTTTGATGATTGAATACTATGAAAATTCCTTCTTCTCCAAAGAACTAGTCTCCTTGGGCTTGAAAAATCTCTTCTCTTGGTTTTCTTTTTTGGCTTATTTTGGTTTTCTTCTTTTTTCCTCTCAAAGACGTTTTTTCTAAATAATGGCCAGCCTCCTTTTCAAAATATCAGCCTCAACTCTACTTAAACCCTCTTTCTTTTCTCTCTCCCATTTTTCAAAAAACCCCAAGTCCATTCTCTACCAAGTATTTTCTCATCATTACTTCTCCTTTTTTTCAGCTCCTTTTAGCCTCAAAAGTCTTTGTTTTTGTTTAAAAACGCAGCTGAAGAAGTGAGTGGGATTTGAGTTAAATGCAGCAATAAATGACATTTATTGTTGCAGGGGACAGGTGTCATGAGGCGGCGCCTCATCACTGTCCAGGGTGAAGAAGCGATCGCCTTAATGAAAAGGCGCTCTTCACCCAGGACTCTTTTGGGCCTAAGGCCCAAAAGGCCTGGTTAAGGTTGGAAGATGCGGGCTTGATGTTTTGGGCTAGATTTGAAGAATTCGGGTCAGGTTCAAGCTTTCGGATTTATTCTAAGAAGGTTCGGAAATCTTCTGGCATTCGAAATACGGACTTTCTCATCATCGGGCTTTTCGTTGTGGGCCCAATCAGAGGGTGGCTACACATATGTCTTGTGTTGTCCTGCTATACATGTTAATGTGTTTAAGCGTAGTGAGTCTAGCTTTTTAGATTTTCAAAAACCTGGTGAATTTTGATTTGTTTGGGAACATTCGTTACACTCTGCATTGAAGGTAAGGAATTTCAAATGATCTCTGATATATAACTGTCAAAATATAAGTACAACGCGAATTGATTGATTTTAATTTAAGTTTTGAATTAGCGAATGCTACCAAAAGGAGTGGTGAAGACTTGTAGAATAGCCAAATAGAGTTTTTGTACATTTCATCAAACCATGAAAGAATTTATATAAACATAGGCTCATGGAGTCATGTTTGATGTCAGAGAAATCAAACTGCAAGTAATTTTAAAGCCGAGCAAACCAATTATCATCTCAATATGGAAGAAATATAGAGAATCCAATGAGGATAAGTGGACCGAAACATAAAAGAATTTTGCAAAAATAATACTAAAGCAAAGCTCTCTCTTTGTGGGTGTCGTTAAAAATAGCCAGAAATCAAACTGCAAGTAATTTTAAAGCCGATCAAACCAATTATCATCTCAATATGGAAGAAATATAGAGAATCCAATGAGGATAAGTGGACTGAAACATAAAGGAATTTTGCAAAAATAATACTAAAGTAAAGCTCTCTCTTTGTGGGTGTCATTAAAAACAGCCCAGCTGAAGTCCATTTTTATCAGTCAATCTTCATTTCACAGCATTTAATCAAATAAAAGATGCCAAATAATTCAAAGAATCAAGTTATTTCAACTGAGAGTTAATAGGTGGGTTTAATTTTATTTTTTAAGGGAAGAACCAGTTTTCTCTTTTAACCTGTAAAAAAAAAAAAAAGATTCTTTAGGTTACAGGTTTTTAATCAACGGTTCCAAATTGATTCTATAAATTCAATGACTATTATATTTGATGACACCATAGAATTTACCCAAATCTTATTGTTAGCAAATCTTATCACAGACATCACGTGTACCGTACAATACATCCAAATCTAGAAACACACAAACATTAGGAAATAATTAAATAAAAGCAAGCAATATCTGCTTCGCAGGAAACATTGATCACGGGAATGCTTCAATAACACATTGCACAGCACCAATAGATTTAATGGTGTGTGACCTAAAGCCTGCTTCGTGAAGAACATAACCCCATTCCTTTGAGGTCCTTTCTTGACCTTTGTCAGTGTGAGCCATCATCACCATGTCTAGCATCAATCTAACAAACTCAAGCTTGTCGTCCTCTGTTTCACCAACCACAACTTCAGCAATTATCACCTTCCCATTACTTTCTGCAATGGCTTCCTTACATTTCTTAAGTATCTGGATGCATTCATCATTGCTCCAATCATGTAATACCCACTACAACTCACACAAATAAATTAAAAATTTTCTATCATATACCTGTCACATTCCACTAATAGGATACGACACTATTAATAATATGCATTTATTTAGGATAATAATTTATGTAGCTAGTAGCTACACTTATATAAATAGTAATGTTCATGGGAGTGATATTCCTTTTACACTCTCTCCTCCCATTTGCATACCTTCTATATATGGGGCTATGCATAAAATTTTAACAAAAAATTTTATCTTTTAGGACTGATGGATGTTACTACCAGTGACATCTATCATTATCCATTTAATTATTAAGATTGAAAATTTTTCTTTTTCTACTTCTTAAGTGTTAAGAGCATTTGCTCTTATGGAGAGATTTTGAGTTGAAATTTTATCCCTACATCAACACTTACGGAATTTATTTTGTTGTGGTTCACCAAATTTGATTTAAAAAATGTTAACTACTAACCACTAATAATTAATTATTCTTTTCTATCCCAATCGGTATAGTTAAAAAAAAGCCAAAAAATATTTTACTTTTTAAATCATTTATATACTTTTTTAAATAAAATTAATAATGACATCAGTAATATCTTAAGGCAAAGATGTATAGTTTTCTTTTTTTTTTTTTAAAAAAAAAATAGAGATGTTAGTGCAGGTGAATAGTTTTGTCCTCTCTTTCCATGATAGTAATGAAGCTAAGTTTTGTTCGGGAAAAAAAAAATGAAGCTAAGTGATCAAAGTAGAGTCCACGTGCGCTAGTTCGTCCTATTGAACCAAAGATTAATCTCTCCCGAATCTCAACTTTCTTAGCCTACATCTTACAAAGCAAACAAAGCTAAATTAGAAAGTTCACAAATCCTCTAGGACAACTTAATTATCGGGTTCTATATGCAGAATTTAGCAAGCAGTAGCCAGGAATATATATATATATATGGAAAAGTAGTCAAGTCGTCAAGTAACAATTATTGAATCTCTCAGGTAGATTTACATATATACTGACCATGATAAAAGCAGCATCGGCCTTTGGAACACTCTCAAACATGTCACCACCGACATGTCCAACGCCACTGCGTTCTGGTGCAACAGAGACCACATGAGGAAGATCAAAGTTAATGCCTTGAATCCACGGAAAAGCCTTAACCAACATGCCAAGGGTAGTCCCATTACCTCCACCAACATCCACCAAAGTGTTAATCCCATCAAACACCTCTGGACACCTTTCAACTATTGTAGCTACACTATTCCTAGCATGACAAGCCATTGCATCATCAATAAGCTTGCTATGACCAGGATTCGCTGCTGCATATTTCCATACATCACCACCATGAGCAGCCTCAAAAGCGGCTGTCCCGTTTAGTTGAACTCGAGCGCTTATAAAATGCCACGGAGCTAGCATTACAGGACTGCTTTCTAGCAATAAAAAAGCAGCCATGCTATTCTCTCCCCGGCCGAGTAAACGGCGAGAGAGAGGGGTATGAACATAACCTGTGGTGACTTTGCTAGTGGATATCTCTTTGAAAATCTTTTGATGCATCAAGAATCTCAGAATGCGATAAAGAGAAGATGGAGCACATCCGAGTGTGGATGATAGGTCAGAAAGAGTAATGGGTCCTTGATGATTTTCGATGGCATCAGCTATTCCAAGCTCATAGGCACACTTCACCGCTGCCATATTAGTGAACCCAAACACGTACTTCCACATTTCTACTTCTGCTTCTGCCTCTTCTTCTTTTTCTTCTCTCATGTTTGAATATCCTTTTTGTTTCTCTCCTTCTTCTAACACCATTTTAGATCTCAAATATGATCAGAAGGAAACTTGGAAGGCGTAGATATTTATATCATATGACATAGATATTTCACCTCGACCTTTGTTTCTCTATATTAATATAAGGGAAATGATTTGTGTTGCTGGTAGCGACGCACTGTAGCAACCAAATTACCAAAATACTTTTATTTTGTTTTATTTTTTTTCATTTGATTATTTAAAAATATATATATTATAAGTTATGGCTGTTTAAATTCTTATATGACGAGTTCACCCATGTGCAATTTAGGTTTTAGATTCCAAAAAAAATTCACCAAAAATTTGAAATTAAAAAAAAATTTACAGGCTACGTGTGTTTAAATCCTTCCACGACGGGTTTACCCATGTATAACTTAGGTTTTAGATTCCAAAAATTAAAAAAATTAAATTAAATTTTCAAAAAAATAAAATTAAAAAAATTAAAAGGGCAAAATGGGCATAAAGCCCAACCGCGACAGCGGATGCATGTCGCGGCCATATCCTTAATATAATGGATGCAGCTGTATTGGCTACTGTCCAAAGACACTATGATTCAGTTAGGATGGCTTCACTTGTATTTATGTTACGGGACAAAGAATGTGAATGGGTTAGTGAGTCTTGTTCGTGTTAGAATGACCTACTTTGATGATATGATTAGAGTCAACACGAACACGATCCATTTATTAATCATGTCAAAAAATTTCAACCCTAACACAATACGAAAATTAAATGGGTTACACTCATACAACACGTTTAACCCATTTATTTAAATAGGTTGTGCGGAGCATAAATTTCAACACGACCCATTTAACCTATATAATATTTATAATATATAAAAATATTATTTTTCACAAAAAAAATTAAAATAATGTTTATAATTTGGCAATTTGCATAGTACAATTATAACAATGTTATTTTATAAAAAAAATTATAATAAATGACTAATTTACTATTTAAAATTATAATAAATTATATGTATTTTTAATGGGTCGTGTAGGGTTAACACGATCCAACGTGACACGTATAATTAAATGGGTTTGTGTATCAACTCATGACACGATCTGGTTAAAGCGTGTCATAAACGGGTTAACCTGTTTTTGACATGAACACATTTAAGTCAACACTAATTCACTAATTTTGCATGTTAGACGAATCATGTTCACATGTCATTACCCATTTTGACACCCCTAGAGACAATTATACATGTAGCCTGCCAGGACAGCCCGCTATATAACAAAATTTTTTTGAGAACAATTTCTATTTTGTCCCCAATAATCATCAGAATTTATTTTTAAAAATATTTATTTTTATTTTTTTTTAATTTCAATTTTTTGAATAATTAATTGAAATGATGGAATCTAAAAATTTAAAATAAACTAGATGGACCCGTCGTGTTATGATTTAAATACCTATAACTTGTAATTAATTAATTAATTATTGCAAGTATAAAAATAAAGAAGAGATAAGACGGTAAAATGTTGCAACCAGCGACGTACTGTTCACAACACTCGTTGCAACATAAAATATTGTCCTTATGTTATTGCCGGATATTCTTACTTAAAATATATGTATTTTTTTTTTTACCAAAACTTAAAATATATGTATTTACTATAATCAACATGAGAATAATGTGTGGTAGGCCCTTAAATAATTAATATATGTGAAATTTAAAAATTATGTTTATAAAAATTAAAAACCATTAAATAATTATATTATACTCTGCAAATTATATAAATTTAAAGTTAATAAACTATTATATACAAAAGAAATTAGGGGAAGTAAAATTTTGTTTCCTGTGGTCTGTGACTTGTTACAAAAATAATTTTGTGTTTTTTTCTTTAAGGATAAGTAAAAAAAATATTATGTGGCTAGACGCATTTTCATTTAAAAGTTTGTGATTTTTTTTATGACATTTAGAAATATGTGATTTCATTTTCCAACACTTTAATACCTTATTAACAAATATCATTGCTATTTTATAATAAAATTTTAATATAATACTCCCTTTCAATAATAAAAATATTTTACATGTGATTTACCATGAAATATAACTATTTAAATACTTTTAAAAATATTATAAATTTATTCCAAAAATTATTTATTTTTATTCCTAATAAAATTAAAAATACATTTTATTTTTATTTGTTATGAATTTAGTTTAGTTAATTAGATGTTATACTACTCAGTAAATAATTTTACTATTGAAATACATATTATTTTAATATTACATCATATATTTTTTAATAACATCACTGAATAAGGTACTAAAATGCAAGTAAAATCAAACTACGGACCCTTAAATATTATAAAAAAATACCACAAATCCTTAAATGAAAAAGCACCTAACCAAAGGATATTTTATTGTACTTTTCCCTTTCTTCTTTAATATTTGAGTATCCTAATGTTTCATAATGTTTACATTTCAATATCTTTTAATTAATATCAATATTACTTTATGATAGCATATTGATGTATAATAATAAATTATAATATTAAATTTTATTTTATATGTAATTTATCACCAATCCAACCAATTATATTTTTTTTTAAGATAAAAAGCCAATATTAATAAATTGAAACATTAAAATATAAACACTCACAAATGAACACAAAGGCATGAAACTCCCAAGTCATGTTATCTAAGCCAAAGAACTTGCTTCTCTTGAATTAAGTGGGTAACAAAGTTCGCATATCTCTTAGCATTCCTAATAACATCTAATAAAGCTAACAATAGCTGAGTGTGATAAGATAAGAGTTTGTTAGTTTCGATAGTCTTCATCTATTTTCCATTTATTTGTTGTTCTATGTATATCTGTTATCTTGGCAGTCCTGTAAATATTCTTCACTGTATCAATATAACAAATATAGAAAAAACTCATTATCACACATCATTGTTGCTTCATGGTATCAGAGCTGCGTAAGGTCTAACATCCAGCTGCTCTTATGGGTGACAACACAATAACATCAAACACAAATACTTTCATTACAACTATAACCAAGAACCAAATTCAATCCTTGCCTAACATAGCCAATCAATTACCTGTCAAGTTAAATTCCACAAATTATTTGTTATGGCAAGCACAACTACTACCATTGCTGAACAGCTACGATTTTGCCGGCCATGTAAATGGTTCCATAGCAGCCCCAAATCGAGTCCTTAGCGATGGATAAATCAACCTAGCTTATCACAACTGGTTTTTACAAGATTAACTTGTCTTGAGTTAGATTGTAGGGTCAATTTCTAAAGCATTCATTCCACAAGTAGTCGATGCAAAAACCGCTTATGAAGCATAGGAACAACTCACAAGCTCTTATGCAGCAAGTTACAATGCCCAAGCAAGGACAATCAAGTCAAGATTTTTCACACTTGTAAAAGAAAATTTTGAAACAATTGCTCAATATACTTAAAGGACGAAAGCTATGTTTGATCAACTTGCAATTTTAAATAATCCAATTCTATGAATGACCTTGTACAGGTAATTATGAATGGCTTACATTCCTCTTATAAACCATTCATTCAATCTCTACAACAAAGAGTTGAAGATGTGATATATGATGAACTTTATGGGCTACTACTCAAAATATCTTAATTATGAAACTCAATCCAAAATCACAATAGCACAATAGCACCATCTGCTTTCTTCGTCAATGCTCCAAATC
>CATIWK010077190.1:0-33818 GCA_949634005.1 Mallotus japonicus
ATTTTTTCGTAATCAATTAACATCAATTTTAATAATACAAGTGGTAAATAAATATCATAAAAAAGAAAAATAAAAAATAATTTTTTGAATATCAAAGATTATTAATATAAAATGTGTAATTGGAGTCTAATATTCGAATCAGACCTTGTTCTAGTGGTGGGGGAGTCTTTTTTATACAAGCCGAAAGTTCTATATTTTAATTTGAGATAACATATTTGCAGTCTTTTATACTTGGTATAATTTATCAGTTTGACACATTAATTTATAGTTTTATCATTTTAATACTTAAATTTACTTAAAATGTACTAATTTGCAATAATCTGATGACATAATGCATTTACCACCCCTTGTACTTACCACTTTTTGTTAATTTGATACCTCTACTTGCAGTTTTTGACCAGTCAAATCCTTAAAATGTGGCACATGCTGATTCGCTATTCCACACCATGTGTGCTAATAGGGGTTTCAAATTATATTTCAGGGAAAAGGTACAATTTGCACCCTGGGTCTGTGCCCTAAGAGCACTTTAGCACCTTGATTTTTTTTTTTTGCCAAATCGGAACTCCACGTTTGAAAAGTGGAGCATATTAGAACTTTACTGATTACAATTAAATCTTATAACTTTTTTTTAGTACAATTAAGTCCTATAAAATAATAAAAACCTAATTCTAACAAATTAAATTGATAATTTTTTTTAGAAATATATATAACACCTAATTATTAAATTTTAAAAGTTTTTTAACCTATAAAATAATTTTTTTTACATTTTTCTTAAATTATTAAAAAAATTTCTTAAATTTTCAAAAATTTTAAAATCAAGTGATATAAATTTCAAAAAAATTACCAAATTTATTTGTTAACATAAATAGTGAATTGATAATTGACCTAAAATTTAATTTTAATAGTTGAATAAAAAAATTTTATTTATCAATTATTGTGTAGGTTTAAAAATTATTGTGTAAATTTTAAAATTTAAACTAATGAATAAAATTTAAAAAAATTTATTCAACCATTAAAATTAAATTTTAGGTCAATTACCAATTTGATATTTACATTAACGAATAAATTTGGTCATTTTTTGAAATTTATATCACTTAATTTTAAAATTTTTAAAAATTTAAGAAAAATGTAAAAAAAATTATTTTATAGGTTGAAAAACTTTTAGAATTTAATAATTAGGTTCTATATATATTTCTAAAAAAATAGCAATTTAATTTGTTAGTATCCGTTAAAATTAGTTTTTTATTAGTTTATAGGACTTAATTGTACTAAAAACAAGTTATAGGATTTGATTGTAATCAGTAAAGATCTAATATGCTCCAATTTCAAACGTGGAGCTCCACATTGAAAAAAAAAATAGAGGGTCCAATTTGCTCTTATGGCACGAACCCAGGGTGCAAATTGGACCTTTTCCCAATTTTATAATATATATATATATATATTCAACTACAAACACTGTTGATATTAAGGCAAAAAAAAAAAAAGTTGATATTAAAGCTTCGTTTGTTTGCAAAAAATATTTTGTCTTGGAAAAAAATATTTTTCAATGTTTGGCTGCAACATTAGACGACAATAAATGAGTAGAGAAGATATTAAAAAGTAAAGGAGAAAACAATAAATGATGAAAGAAGACAGTGTAAAATAAAAAAAGAAAGTAATAAATGAGGAGAGAATACTTTTTGGGTAATGATTTTTGCAATTCCTCCATTTATAAATGCACTCCATTTGAATCTTTATATTAAATACAATGATTTTAGTACCTTTCAAACAAAAATTATATTTCTATCAACTTAATTAAATACTTGTAAAATGTTTCTTTTAATTATTTTATTTTATATTAATTTCTCACTACATGAGATATTTTTAGTATTATATTCTACCATTTTATTAAAAAAATTTAATAGAAATTTAAAATTAAATTCACCATAAAATTTTTTTATGTTGTATAATACCATTTTATTTAAAAATTTAATAGAAAACTTAAAATTAAATTCACCATTGAAAATTTTTGTTTACTATGTATAAACACTTGAAATGTTAATACAATTAAAAAATTAAAAATTAATATTTCACAACTAAATTCATAAAGAAATATAACTATCTTTTAATAAAATTTTAGCAATATAAGTTAAATACTAAAATACAATAATATGACAAATTAATAAAATTATAAATATCTCTTATTTGCATTAAAGTTATTAATTTTGACCATGTATACATAATTAAATTAATATTGATTGTTGTGAAAAATACACTTTTCATAATTTTATGAAATAATAAAATATAATTATTTTGAATTAAGGATAATTAAGTCATTTAAACTATAAATAAAGTCAAAGTGAAGTGCAATTATCATTTTTTCTTGTTTTGAAGTTACTAACAATTTATTTTCCTTTAACTTATTTTCTTTAGTAATCCAAACACTGGAAAGAAGGGAAAATATTTTTCGCAAACAAATTAATGGAGCCTAAATAGTATTTTGTGTAATCAATAACTCTTAAAATCAGTTGGTAGAAATTGTTCTCGCTTAAACGATGCTTTTGGTTTGAGTTTTGATGAATATAATTGGCGTCAAATTAGTTGTTAGGAGATATTTTATGCCCTTATGGTTATATCTAAATTAAATTAAATTAGTTAAAATTCTATTCTCAAAAAAAAAAAAATTAAAATTAAATGAACTCTAAATACCGATGGTTCATAAAATAAAAAATTATGTATAATAATTGAAATTTTGTACATGTGCACTGATAAAAGGAGCTTGCTTGATAATGGGATGCCTAATTAATTAAGGGTTTATATAATGTAAGATAGGAGGATTTGTCATCTTAATTGGGTTCTTGTAGTTGTAAAATATAGCCAAATTGCTCATAAGGTGAAGTGGACACCTCCATCAGGTGAGGCTTGCCTTTTATACTTTAACAAATTAAGATGGGAGGGAGAGGTGCGCTATATATACACCTTTATATTTATAACATGGTGGTGGTGGTGTAGTGGAAATGAAAATTGTTCATCACTGACAACCATTGACATAAGTTTATAAGAGCTTTAAAAAAAATTATTGCAACTACTTATATATATCAAAGGGCGTAACGTGATAAAAAAAACCTTTTAATTTATAGCAGTCTAATTTTGGTTTAAACTTGCATCCACGTGTGCACAATCATAGGGTTGGCCTGTAGTGGCGAGCACTTTCTTTCTTCCATCAGCCATTGTTTTCTCCATCCTCCAACGCGTAACCGACAGAAGAGAACAGTGTTTAAACACGCATTGGTACAAGCCTTCTGCTCTGCTATTATCATGTAAGGTAAGGTAAATTCTACCCTGGACTTGAACCATGTTCAGGCGAGGCAAGGCAATAATTTTCCCTCTTAATTTTCAATATTCTCTTATCCAGCCAAACCCCACACTTGCATTGCATGTGCGGTGACCAAGCATTGCTAGATATCATTCACTTATCCAAAAAAATTTAATTATAGGTATCTTAGCCAATCAGTACATTAGGTATGTGCAACTAAGTTGGTGGCCTAGTGAACTACTTCATAACTGAATTGAGTACATCTTAAGCTCCAACTTACCTTATCTACTTGAAATCCTATAATGCATATTTTGATATTACTATTTTAGTTTCCTCTCTCTATATATTTTCTTTTCTTTATCGAAAAAGGAGAGGTAAAGATCGATCTATTAATATCTTGAATAAAATTGTATCACTAAACTGTTTAATATTTGATTTTTATTTCCTTTATTTATGCATTTGATGTCTTTTATATCCGTTAGTCACAAAGATTTTGACTATTTCGAAGTTGAGTCGGGTGAACCCACAAAGGAAATAAAGGAAGTAAAATTCTTTCAATATTTATTTTCTCTATATATATAAGACTCGAACCCGAGATCTTATTTAAGAAAATTTAAGTTTCTTACCACTTGAACCAACAATTGTTGGTTATTTCCTTTATCTATTACTTAAAATAATTTACAAATTATTGATTTGAACTTTATATAACTTAGTATTGAAAATTGAATAATCAAGCGACAAAAAATTCTTTTAAAACATAAATAACGTGAGTTTTTTTTAATCATGCATAAATAGTTAAATCCACGACAATGTTAAAAAAAACTTGATACAACTTGGTTAGGCACCTTGTTAGTGAACAAGTGATGCACATTGATAGGAGCAGGAAGTAAGTAAAGGCGCAGCCTTTTCATGCCAACACAGAAAGGTCACGCCCCCATGAAACGGTAGCGTGGGAAACGCTTGTATTTACCGTTGTCTTTGGTCCAGCAAATAACACAAGCGTAAACGAAGGGTATTGTAAATCTTGGTTTTATCCAATAATTGAAAGCTAATCAAATCTTCCATCAGCTATTTTTCTTGCTTCTGTACACGTACTGTCCCCTTTCATTTTCTGACTCATTTTCTATAGGGATTAAAATCAGCTTTAAATCAAATTCCACCTTTGAATCGCTACTCCACCTCTCTCTTTCATTGTAAAAGAAAAAGACCCACCTTTCCCTCCTTAAAACAAAAATCAAGTGAGCATTTAAATCCAGTTTGTTTCTCTTTAAATATCCATTTCTCCGTTTGTTTACCCTTTGTGGAGAGCTCTCTTGTTTTTTAAGTATCTCTAACTTATACTCTAAGCATAGAATTCCAATACCCTTTTCTTCTGTTTCTTTATTGGCCTTTCAATTAACTTTAGATCTGGTTCTGTTTATAGCAAAACCCCCTTTTTTATTCATCGCAGAATGGTTGTAACTGCTTTTAGATTCTTAAAAAGTTCCGAAGTTATAGCTCACATTTATATCCTTTTATGACTTGCAAATTTTTTTCCTTCACTGTAGCTGCTTCTTCTTGGAAACTCTTGGCTATTTACATAGCAAAGATCAAATCTTTTTGATTACTTGGAAGATTTCTGCTCATAATCTGGATTTTCAGTAATTGGTATGTCTTAAATTTATATATCTTTGCTTTGAAGTCTTAGCTTGGATGCTATTCATATACCGAAAAAAGAGGCTTTGGTTCTGTTACAGAACCTCCTTGCTTCTCTTTGGCTCTTTTCGCTTTATTAGATTGCTGGGTTTCTTTTTTCTTTTTAGCATTTTTGGGTTCTTGGGCTTTTAGCTGAAGGGATTTGTTTTTTCTATGAAAAATCCATTGAGTATGAGAAAAAATGCAAATTTCTACTCAGGAAGGGTGTTTAGCGACAGAAAATGGTTCATTCCATTCTTTGCAAGCCTGCTTGTATCCCTAACTCTGTTTTTATCAGCTAGTTTTGGGCTGTTTACATCTCCTTATGGTGGAGATCAGCTGTCCTTTGACATAATTTCATTCTCAAGATCAGAGGATTCGACTGGGTATTTTGTAGAATCAGACTTAAAGAAATATTTCAATTCAAGTGGGCGGTATTCAAAATTGGAGGCACCTAGATTAGCTTATCTCATTTCAGGAACAAAGGGTGATAGTCGTAGAATGATGAGGACTTTGAAAGCAGTGTATCATCCGAGAAATCAGTATATCTTACATCTGGATCTTGAGGCACCGCCTCGCGAAAGGTTGGAGTTGGGAATATCTGTAAAGAATGATCCTACCTTCCTTGAAGTTGGGAATGTGCGTGTAATGGCACAATCCAATTTGGTGACCTATAAGGGACCGACAATGATTGCATGTACACTTCAAGCAATTGCAATTATGCTGAGGGAGAGCTTGGAATGGGACTGGTTTATTAACCTCAGTGCCTCAGATTATCCTCTTGTGACGCAAGACGGTTAGTAATGAATGCTGCATTAAAAAACCTGTTGCTTTTCTGTTGTGTTGTTCATTATTCTTTGTCATGTGAGGAAGGGTTTTGTAATGTATTGATGTTAATGGTGAGGAAGGGTTTTGTAATGTATTGATGTTAATGGTGAGGAAGAAGGGGAGAACAAGAATAAACACACTTGCATTGCATTAACCCGTAATGTCTCAAAAACTTCATGTAGTTTTTTAGAACAAGATAAAATATTTTAATGACCGTCTTGAATGTGCTTAATTTCTGTGTAGAAGGAAGCTTGTAAATCATAGAAATGAAGTTGAGAAGGTCAATTAAGTAAATGATGTTGTTTTATGTCTGCCCTTGTGATTGCAGTTATCCATATGAGGAAATACTGATGCAGCCTTTGCCCATTGGCATAAGGATAATGCCCTTAGAACTAATCCTAGGTTATTGAGTTAGGTCTTGTCTTTGGTTTTGCAACTAAAACATATACCATTTCCCTACAGTCGTGCTACTATCGTTTTTAGATTCACTCAGCTTTTCATGCCAAATCCTTAAATACACCATTTTTTAGTTGTAAGCAAATATAAGATGCTACCTTACATCTAGACTTGTGAACTTTAGATCAGGTATGTTGTACTGGCATTTTATGTTCCCACTACAACAGTAGTTTGTCTTATCTTTTGAAATCTACAGTAGGAGTTGAATGATTTTTGAATTGCTCATGTCTATTTTGCTATCTCTCTTCTACATAGACATTTGCTAATGCTGTTTTCCTAAAAATTGTTTCTAAGTCATTCTTTTCTGAGTTTGTCTGTGCATTATCTTGTTGACATGTTATTGGCGATTTGGATGAATTAAAGATGTATTTTTCAATAGATTTCTTTAATGCCAGTTTGTCTATGATGTGAAACTTGCAAATCTCATTGGTGTTGAGGGGGGATTTGAACATTTTGCGCCCATAATGTCTTGTTTATCTACTTTTCTTACAGATGTTATTTGCTGGGGTAGAATCTGATATTTGTTTTTCATTGTGCAGATTTACTTCATGTATTCTCAAATTTGTCAAGAAATCTGAATTTCATTGAACATATGCATATCACTGGATGGAAGCTGTAAGTGAAAATGGAAAACATGGCTTCATTTACCTGAAAGATATACCTCTTTTATTTCATGAAAGTGATTTTAGTCTAGGCATGTTGCATAATCCAATGTTCTGCAGGAATCAAAGGGCAAAGCCGATTATTATTGATCCAGGCCTATACTTATCTAAGAAATCTGACCTTGCTTTGACTTCTCAACGCCGGTCACTTCCCACGTCTTTCAAGTTGTTTACTGGTATGCACAGCTTAACAGACTTCGTTTGTTAGATGAAAGAAACAGGAATCCTGTAGTTTCATGTACTTTCTTGCAAGTATAGGCTATCGCTTGCTTTCTTTCTAAATATAATTAATTTTATTCTTCCAAGATATAATAGAATGTAAATTTTACCCCATGTACTGCCCTTCTTCTTTGCTTGTTAAAAGACCATAAATAGCTGTGCATTCTTGACGATACCAAATGTAGTGGTGACACATTGCAAACATATAAATCATGATGGTGGTTCCCTCCCAAATGGCTCATGCTTTTTCAATCAAATGGTTTTGCATCCTGGGGACTAATTTGCAGATACCTTCCTATCTTATGCATGATAGGATAATATGTTGACGTGTCATCACTATCATCTTGTGTCATAGGTGTACGTTATTAGATAATTTGAATGTTGCATAATTTAATTGATTGTCAGATATTATACCTGCAGGAATTTTGTGGGGTGAAACAGGCAAGTTGTGGGGTCACTATCTGGCATATTTTGTTTTTTTTTTTTTGTATGGATTGAGGCTGTATTTGAGTCAGTTAATGCTTGCCTACCAGTATTTACCACTTGCCTTTGCCAAATCTGCTTTAAAATATGGTGCTAGACAGTCTGGTTTTTTTTTTTTTTCCTTTTGTCAACATTTAAATTCTGAATTCTTTGTGCTTGCTTCTGACTTGCAGGGTCAGCGTGGGTGATGCTAACCCGATCCTTTGTAGAATACAGCATAATGGGATGGGATAATCTCCCAAGAACCCTCCTAATGTACTACACAAATTTCATCTCCTCTCCAGAAGGATACTTTCATACTCTTATTTGCAACACTAAAGAATTCCGAAATACAGCAATAAGCCACGATCTTCACTACATTGCTTGGGACACTCCTCCAAAGCAGCATCCAATCTCCTTGACCATGAAAGATTTTGACAAAATGGTTAAAAGTAAGGCTCCATTCGCCCGAAAATTTGCCAGAGATGACCCGGTTTTAGACAAGATTGACAGAGAACTTCTGAACCGTACCAGCCGGTTTGCACCAGGAGCATGGTGTATTGGCAGCTCAGCGAATGGTGCTGATCCATGTTCTGTGCGTGGAAACTATTCAGTATTCAGGCCAGGCCCTGGTGCTGAGAGGTTGCAACAACTGTTTCAGACATTGTTATCTGAAGATTTTTTGAAAAAGCAGTGTTCATGATAAAGTTGAATTTTGATAGACTCCATGTACATTAGTGTATCCATAGATCATACGGCAGATGTAGAATGACAGGATTTTTTTTTTCTCCCTTATAATGGAATATTGACTCTTGAGGAAAAATTTTGCTGACATAGTTTCAATTTAGCCAGTTCATTGAGTTTGTTTACTCTCGAGGTTGCATGTTTAAATTTGATCCATTAGCAGCTGCTAATGTCTGCTGAAACTTGAACATGTGTAGTTCAGTGTCCAAACATCAGTCTCTGCTAGCAGAGATTAAATTCATATACTTCTGAACAATCATTTCAGGTGAAAAATCAGTGAAGTATCCCTTCTCTACATACAACCCTTCTTCGGCTGCTAGCATCTCAACCCGGTTCTGGACCCTATCCGCTCCAATCTGATTGGGCTCCAACAGCATGCAAGCTATTTCAGTAGAGTCCTCACCATGAACTAGGCCCAATGTTTGAACCGTCGGGAGCCCACCGCCACGAGCACTGACCATACGGGCAATCCGACGGGCTGCAGAGACGTCTGTCGACAAAATGGGCACGTTGTATAATGCGACCCATGGGCGTGCCCCGATCATCGTGATGCCTCTGGCTCGGGATACATGTTGCGGGCCTTCATCTGGCTTGTCTGGGAGAACATCAGGCATTGACCATCCCGCCCATTGGTTTCCCATGAAATTGGGCCTGTAGTAACCCAACTCTCGCCTAATGGTATCAAGAGCTTTGCCTGTTGGGTGTGCTGCCGCATAAAGAAATACTGGCACTGCAATGCATCAGGAAAAATTTTTTTTAGTACTTCTTTTGTAATCATGAACCCATTATAGCAAGTTGTTACTGGAAAAGGTGAGTGCTATATATGCAAAACTTAAACCTTGAAATCTACTGCCAATATCAGCTGCAACGGCCTTAGAAAGCCAAGATGCTTCATCCAAGGAAGCCCTTGCCAAGGGATGGAAAACAATGTCATCAACAACACCAAGCCGAGGGTGCGCTCCGCAGTGTGACTCGAGGTTTATGGCTGCGTAAGCTGCTTCAACTATGGACAGAACAGTTTGTTGCAACGGGCTGTAAATGGCACTTCCTGTGCTATCAAGAACAACATATGACACAAGAGTGTACCTCACCCTGTTATAAGCTCTGTCCTCAAATTTGTTGACTATCACAGTCTCTGGGTCAAGCCTAGCTGCTCTTTCAATTGACTCAAGAGCTGTGTGGTTACGTGATTCTGATATAAACAGCTTGCAACACAGCAACAAGGACTGATTTGCAGTTTTCTTGTTGTTCTGTAGCAATCCAAGAATTTGATAAAGAACAAAAAAGAATTTCCAAAAATAAAAAAGATGAGGTATTTATACAGGATTCTTCTAATGTGGCATAATTAAGGAGCTGGACCCACTCAATTATTAATGGGATTATCTTATCCTTTCATTTTGATCATAAGCTTAACACAAAAACAAGGGCATTCATCAACAAAACTTGTAGAAGGTGCATTATGATCTAAGATATTGCAGATTTTTTTTTTCAATAGCTTCAACTACTATTCAATCACCAGCTCATGAGCAAGAAACTTCAAATGATTGATATCCTTCCTATTAAAGGAGTCAAACAGCCAAAAGAACAGGGGACTGTCATCTTGGAGGAAAAAAAAAAGGTGCAAAATTTAATCCAATTATGGAGATGTTTCATGCAATGGAACAAACTAAACTGAAATTTGTTGACTTTAGTGGACCTTTAAGGCAGGAGAACAGGCATTATTGGACCATTCAATAATGGACCAACCCCAATTCTCGAAATGGTGGGTGCCGGCTAAAATTCACAAAGATGGTGCCAAAGGAGGCCATGAGAGAACAGACATGCAACTTTGGGCAAGAAAGGCCTAAAATTCAAAGAAAACATCAAAAGCAACAAGGCAAAGAAGAAGAAGAAAAAAAAAAAAAAAAACTTGGTCTTGATACCAATGAAGAGTTAGTATCATTTACCTTGCAACTTGGGTTAAATTCCATTATTTTGCTCTCTGCTCTTCACTGCTTTGCCTTAGTTGTTGTGCCTTTTGTTTCTATAATCTTGAAGAGGAAGAGTGTGTGCAAACACAAGGCATGAGTATATAAATATCTAATAAGCACATACGAGTCAGCATTGTACAACGCATCTTTAAGCCAACGCCCCCACTTCCGGACCCTCAAAATCCGTAGATATACCCTTAATAGATAAGAAGAGGATTCATCTATCTTTAAAGCATGTCACATGATACTTCAATGCCATCATTGTTTATTGATTGCAGTGTATCATTTGGCTAACTAAAGAAGCAAATGCAGAAAAATAAGAATAAAAAATTAAATCAAGACCATGTGCACTTTTTTTAAATGAGTGAAGCTTGTTGAGATTTAAAACAAGAATCATGTTATCTCTTTTTAAATATTCTTTTTGAACACAAGTGCAATGTGGCACTATTAAGACGAGGATTAGGAATGAGGGAACTTAAACCTGAGTCTCTTCCATAAACTCTTTAGTCATTAGATCAAGATTGATCAGCATTTTTAAATATTTTTTTGGATTTAGAGAAAAAAATGATTAAAGTTTAAATCTATAATTTTTGCTTCTTCAAAAAAAAAAAAAAATCTATAATTTTTGTAATACCATGAAAAAAATATTTGTGAATTTCATTATATATGATATTTGGGTTTTGATTGATTTATCTGTCATTTGTTTCTCTTCTAATGCACAAAATGGCAAACTAATGCCCACAGAATCAGGTAGTTTGTTGGTTGGAAAATTGAATTGCTTTGAGTTTGGTAGGTGTACATCTCAGCCTGTTATCTGTGGTTGAATTAATTGCAATGATAATGATGTTTCAATGATTAGAAATTTTTATGATTGTTTTCTAAGCACCGTTCAAAGCCTCAAAAAAAAAAAAAAAAAGCACCGTTCAATAAAAAGAAGGAAAAAAAAAAAAAAGGGAAAATTGCAGGATAGTACAACCCATTATTTGAAAACTAAGATGCACTATGGATTGAGAGCTTTTCTTTATACCCCAGGGTGTTCACTGTTACAAACACTTAATTAATATGCATTTATTTAAAATAATTTTCTTTATACGCCAAGGTAGGTGTAGATTGCTGGTTGGAAGTGCAAAATTCATATCCTGAGGCTATTGTGTGCTGATGTGACGGCTTACCAAATAACCTACTAAATCAAAGACAAATCACAGGGTTTTCATAACCATTTGTGGACCCTTGACCAAGACAACCATGGCCATGGGGTCTCTCTGCTCATCAATTATCTTCAACCGACAGTTCTCAAGAGTATTAAACTTCAATTTATAGAAAACCCAGAAAATGTCTGTATCAGCTACACGCATATGCATATGCAGAAGATATAATTCCAACCAAGCCTAATCCTCTTATACTTTAATATGCTGATCCACCTTATCTCAATAGTACAAGCTGGAGGACTAAAAGATTCTGAAATGAAAAAATGGAATCTTTAGACAGGAATGGAACCACAAGCCCTGAATCAGAACACAAAATGTACTATATAAATATTTTCCAGGTTTTCTTTTTTAGTTCTTTCATGAGTTGTTATAAATCTAAGCCATCTTTAAGAAATAATGCTGAAAATGGCCGCCTCTAAGAACATGAATAGGGGGAACATCATTTGAATGAATTCCAACAGAAAGAATGCCTTCTCCACTACAATATTTCATCTTGTAGTTATATCAATGTTTTGACACCTCAAGTAACTCTCAACAATTTTTTCCTGTGAGAAATCTGTAAAATATCCCTTCCCCACAGCCATACCATCTTCCTTTGCAAGCCTCTCAACTTCTTGCTGAACTCTTTCTCCTCCAACTTTACTTGGTTCCAACAAGTTACAAGCAACTTCAATTATAGCATCACCATGCGCAAGTGCCATGGTTTGTACTGAAGCAAGTCCGCCTCCTCTCCCACTAACTCGTTTTGCAATTCTATGAACAGCAGCCATATCAGTAGAGAATACAGGGACATTGTAGTTGTCAACCCACCGAGTTGCTCCAATTACAACTACGCCTTTTGCTTGAATCACTTGAGCTGGACCTTCATCCGGTTTCATTGGCAAGAACTCTGCCTTTGGTCCCCCTGTCCACTGATTTCCAGAATTGGGCTTAAAATACCCTAGTTCTCTTCTGATTGAATCAAGTGTTCTTCCTTGTTCATGGGCAGATCCATACAGGAAAGTAGGGACTGTAAGCTATATAAGATCATTAGCAATGCAGAAAAACAACGTATACCTATGAAGTGATTTAATATGCAAACCAAAAAATCATGAATATAGATCACACTACATAAAATTGGAAGTATGAAAGTGCACTTAATCAGAATGAAAGTGCATTTAATCAGAATCTCACATCAAATAAAAATTTTCATCTATTAATTCATTTTACTTAATTCAAAGGACGATCAATGCCTAATAGACAGCGAATTCGAAATAATAATAATAAAAAAAAAGATCACATGGACATGTAAACAAGGACAATCAATGAACTTTAGTGTTACAGCTCCAGTTGCAAGGAATAGTTGCTATATCAAAATAGTATAACGCTTGTTCTATATATTCCACTTGAACTGAATGTTTTAGATGAATTTATATTGTCAATTAATTTTCGCTCTCAGTTTGCTGATAGACTAATAACAGTTCCTAATTGAAACTAACAGCACACAAATATTGGATCAGGCATTAACCATCATTTTGACTAATATAATTTCATAGAGCCATCATGGAAAACCAATACAACAAACCAACATGAAAGGAGTCGGATAGTCAGCTACCACTTTGGCTTCACAGAATCTAGACTCATCTTCCTCCATAGACTACCACAGGGCAGTACAAAATCATGTCAAGCAAAACATACCTTGGAGACTAGAGCCAACATCCACAGCTAAGGACTTTGCGATTCCTGCTGCTTGGTCCAAAGATGCATGTGCTAAAGGATGGAAACAAATGTGATCAACAACACCTAGCCGAGGATGACTTCCAGAATGCTGGTCAAAGTCAATAGCTTCAAAAGCAGCTTTAACCATGGCAAGCACAGCACTTTTCAAGGGATATGAACTGGAAGATGGCTTTGGAGCCAAGCTTGAGACCAGAGTATAACCAACTCGATTGTAGGTTGCATCCTCAAATTTGTTAATAATGGGTGCTTGAGGAAATAACTTTGCAGCCTTTTCAATCGACTCCAAAGCAGCCTTGTTTCGGCTTTCAGATATGTAGACCTTGCAGCAAGCAAGCGTCCACTTCAACATTTTCTCCACCCTGCACCTTTTTCCAAGCTGCACATGGACATAAATTGAGATGACAAAAAT
This sequence comes from Mallotus japonicus, assembly GCA_949634005.1. Lineage (NCBI taxonomy): Eukaryota > Viridiplantae > Streptophyta > Magnoliopsida > Malpighiales > Euphorbiaceae > Mallotus > Mallotus japonicus. The sequence goes on from CATIWK010077190.1 coordinate 13,647, forward strand.
TGCATCATCAAGCAATGATGTTAAAATTCCAACAAACCATAACATCTCAGCCACCAGATTAATCAGATTGTAGAAGCATTGCATATGTAATATATAATACAGCATACACTGACAACAATATTTTACATAGGAGGAAAATTGAAAATATAGGTAAATACAATGAAATAAAAACTTGACAATAACACAAAGTCGGATTCAGAGTCTACAACTAATGGTTTTTATAGTTATAAATAAACTGTCTTAGTATGAACTGCAATTAAAATAACATTCCAAAGCTCAATTGAATTCATAGTCCCCATTGTCGTATAAACTATTCAACAAACTTACTATCAGAAAAAGCAACTCAAACTGACACACAAATATAGTATCTTGTTAAGAGTATCTTTAGCTTATACTATTCCCCATCCTTTCTTAATTTAGTTATGAGCATAACAGATGATTCACAGTCTGGAATCCATATGCCAAAATCACCTCACTCACAGGAAAATTAAAAAAAATAAAAATAAAAACACTTCCTTCTTAAACAAAAATTGCAATTGCCAATATCACTTGCATATAATTTTGCTGAAATTAAATTCAGCTAAAGGCCAAAAGGCCAAAAGGCAATCAAAAATCAATTAAAATATCAAATTACATTCTTGGAAAAAGGCCAAAAGGCAATCAAAAATCAATTATTTGAGATACAAAGATTAAAAAAAAAAACCAGATATCCTATAGTAAATAGTTCTACATGAAATACCTCCAACCATCAAAAATCAATATCTTTGGATTTAGGATAACCATCATAAATCAATGTCACATCCTTATTACCACTTGTTATAACCTTAAACTTCAACCTCAAACTATTCATAATCTCTTGTACGCTCTCATTCTCAGGATCCAACAAAGGATATTTCTCAATCAACTCCTCAATTTGTTTAATGGTCTTTTTAAATCGATCAGAGAACGCAGTCGGGTCAATTCGAATAGCTGAGTTCCAGACATCAACACAACCACGATAAAAGCCAAGTTCTTCACCAACCTCAAAGCCCGTCTTAAGACCCACTTGTCGAGCCTCCTCTTTTCCTGAGACTAGACCATGCTTGTACCCTTCTTCATAACCTTCCTTCAAGTGGGTCTCTTCTATATTTAAAGACGAATCAAATATGTCTTCCATTGAGTTAGACTGAGATCAAGACTCTACGTAAAGATTTCGCCTTTGTTTTTTTTTCTTCCTATTTTCTCCTTTTGCGTTAAAAGAAGACCATAAAACACCAAAACTTTTCGTGAACTTTATGGATGACGAATTATAGGAGAGAAAAGCATCAGTGGGTACCTGCTCGGAGGTGGCAAGTGGCGGCAAGAGCCAGCAGAGACAACAGGCGAAGAACAACCAGTGGCGGAGGTTGATCTATTCTTATAATAATGGATTTTAGCCCAAAACACGAGTATCGTTTTATTGGGCTTTTCAAAACAGTAGAAGAGAAGAGAATGAGTGAAATTTCATTGAGGTTTTCAACTACATTTGATTATGAAATTTATTTTGAATAAAATGAATGTAATATTTAAAAAAAAATTATTTTTTTTTCATAATAAAAACAATTATTCAATATATTTATATTTAAGATAATTATAATCAACTTTATATTTCTAATGAGTTAAAATGTAAATTATGTGTATTGACCTTTCCAGTGCTGTAACTAATGTATATTTATATCAAATTAAAAACAAACTTAATCGAATGAAGTTAATATTAGTTAGATTTCGAGTTAAATTTATGAAGATATTAAATTAAAATTTTTTAATTAATTAAAACAAGTAGGATAATAAAAGCTTGTGAGTTGGAAAAAGTTTGGATCCCATTGATTTATTAATTAAACGTCTACTATTGAAAAATAATAATAATAATAATAATAATTTTTTGGCTATAAAGGTTTGACTAGCTAGCCCACAACCACAAACTTTAAAAGAACTCCAGGGCAATTAATGAGAGAGTTGACTAATTTAGATTATGATAGAAGAATTAATCTCAGCTTTTGAGTCCACTTATTACAGTAACATATATATATTTTTTTAACAATTAACTTACATCGTGCTAAGCTTCTTAGCTTAAAATGAAAAAATTAAAAATTAAAAAATTAAATTTTACTTTCAATTAAATATCTTAACCATGAACCATTCGTTACAAAAAGACTAAGCGACTACCATTTTCATTTTACTTCAATGGAATTTTGACATTATTAATTAACAAAGCACCCTCTAAGTTGTTTCTCTACTACTGTGTCTGTAATAGAATGAACAATCACCATTCACCAACATGAAAAAGGGGATAAATTTTCTTCTTTTTGTTTTTTCTTTGAAGAGTATGGTAGAAATGTACATAGAGCGCATAGGAACTCGAAAAACAATATAGAAAGACTGTCCAAAATGAGCGCCAGGAAACAGTTCCAATGCATAAATTAACTCTGCTCTCTCCACAGAGAGAGAAAAAAGCAAAGTAGATGCATGCCTCCGTTTACATGACAAGCAACAAACACACCTTTGCATGTGGTATATAAATCTTCAGATCAAAGTAAAGATACCCATTTTCTTTACTTTTCTTTTCTTTTCTTCCCCTATTTCATTTCTTTAGATTAGAGTGTGTGTATCTGTGTGCGCGTGTTTGTGTCTCAGAGAGGGTAGAGATGGCTGTAGGAGGAGGTGGATCCTACAAAGGAAACAGCAGAGGGAAGTCATATGGAGTGATGCTGATTCTTGCATTTGGGGCTGCATTGCTGGGGGTTATGGTGATTCACAAACTCAGGGAGCGACGCATCTGCAACCTCCTTATCAAAGACAATGACGCCCAGCTCATTTCACTTCACCTTCTTCTCCAGGTCTCCCTCTTTCTCTCATATGCACGCATGTTACTTTCTACCTGTCCTCCTCTTGGCTTGACATGTCTGAGGCAACATGCATTTGTCTTTATCCTTTACCTTCGACTCTTTTGGTGCAACTATGAAACCACTAATTCTTTTGACCACTCTTTGCATGTAGTCCAGAGTCTTCTCTTTTTCAATATTGTTTTCTGTTTCTACATACATATGCTTCTAGTGTCCCTGTTTATTCAGTGAAAACACATCCTTCATATCTACATACAGCAGCGGAGATCTGTTTAACTTGCCAGGACTGTGTAGCGTTTAGGATCTTGCCTTAATTTATAGCAGAGAGCAAACCCTTCAGATTTTGCGAATTTGGCATGGCTATGCACAAAATTCTCTTCAGGAAAAATTCTTTTTTGTTCTATTTATATTGGTTCAAGAGCTAATTCTTTAATAAAATCATATTCTGAGTAATAACAGCTACAAGTTGAGTTTACAGGTAATGACTAAATGCACCGGCTGCACATCATGTAGTAATGCCCACTTAGCTAGATTTCTATTAACACTATTTGCACCATTTTCATGTAAGCAGAAGGAAAGAGACCACACAAAAGAAATGAAGAGGAAGGCCGAAGAGATGAAAGCTAAGATATACTCCCTCAGAAACCAAAAGATGGAGACTGAAAGAAGAATTCTAGAGATGCAATCCACAATTGATTCCCTAAAAGATGAAATGCAGATCATGGAGTCTTCACTGAAGGAGAAGCAGAATGCTATCACAATGCATTCAGGCAAAGACAATCCTCAAATAAAAACTCTAATGGAAAGTTTGAAGCAAAAGGAAGCTGAAATCAAGGATTTGAAGTACCATCTTGAAAATCCACTCAAGATTCGGGCAGTACGCACAGATGATCCATCAAATACACAATTAAGTTCAAATGTGGCAGGAAAGTCAGCAGATGGAGAGAAGACAAAGGGTGGGCAGCGATTGCATGGATCTACAAATTACAGCAGTGGTTTGAATTCAACAAGGGGCAATGAAAGTCGCAATGCATCCACCACTCTCATAAAAGGTGAGAATACTGCTAGAGCTGATGAATATAGACGCGAAAACAAGGCAATAGTTGTGGATAGGTTGGAACTGCCCAGGGAAGGACAGGTGAAGAAGCTGGAGAATTCATTTGAAGGTCTCAGAAACTATGGCATAGTTGGAAACAAGACCACTAATAATGGTGAAGGAAATGAAAATAAAGATTCTCAAGAGAGGGGTGCTTTAGGTTCAGGAGAAGAAAATAAAATTGCAAATACAACTGATGAAATTATAAGCACAGTTGAGAAAGAGTCACGAACAAGCAATGCTGACATGACATCCACAGACAGAGAAGAGTACAAGGGTGATAGATATAGGCAGCTAGAGCTTAATAATTCTCAACAAGAAAAGAGCCAGGATCAAGAGAATTTTAAAGGAGGGGTCAAATTGGCGATGCAGGATGGTACTAGAAGTTCCCGTTCGAGGGTGAAGGACAAGCATGCAAAAGTAAAGAGATGGAGAATACTGGCTAGGAACAGGAGGTTAGAGAGCAACAGAAAATATGGAAACAATGGTGCTGAAGGCATGAGAAAAAGAAAAATTCCTCATGATGGTCAGGATGAAGTGGGAGACAGAGAAGAGACAACAATTGCTAATAAGGGAACATACAGCGAGAATGCTGCAGGTGTAAATAATCCAACAGAAGTAACTAAGGCAGAGGATGTTTCTAGCGCCAAATTACTGGAACCTCAAAACCCTGAAAATGGCGTAGATCTAAATAACAGACCTGTTTTAGATGATGCAAATCACTTAGGGAAGTTTTATGGGTTGTCTCAGGCTAGCCTTGAGTTGACAAATGGAAGCTTTGACTATCATACAAATAATATTAGAAGCAAAGCCGAGAAAGAGAGATTGAATGAAGTTGAACAATATGAAGGCCAAGACACTACCAAAAACAGGAACATACAAATCAGTGGTGAACAAGCAAATGCTGCCAGCAACAATGATAGACCAGAAGAAACAGACGCTGCAGATATAAACAACGAGACAGATTCAGCCACTATAGATTCCTATAGGGAATCAGTTCCTGATTTGGAAGAAGATAAAGAAGAGTACAATGATCAGACAGGAGACGAGCCTGAGTTCTAGCCAATTCAAAACTATTATGCCTTTGACTTAATCTGATCTCTATCTGATTTACAACCCGAATGTGCTTTTGCTTTCTGTAAAGATGGAGCAGGAGCTTTGAGCTTTTGACCTACTCCATGCTCTATTTAATTTATGAGTTACAACTTGTATGTGCTTTTGTTTTTCTGCAGAGATGGTTGATTCTTGCATTAGGGAAGATACTGGTGGTGTTAGCTTTTATGCCTAAAACTAAATGGAGAAACGAGGGATTCTGTTCCCAAGTTGATGACAAATAATTGTTTAGGAGATTTCTTTTCAAATGGAAATGCTAATTTCAAGAATATAAATAGAGCCATTAAAGGAGGTTTTGCATATGTTTCCCAGCTCTAGAAAGGTAAAAGAGGGGAAACGATCTAACACTGAAACATCTCTTCGCATCAAATTGTTAACTTTTTTAACCTACTGTTCTCAATACTTCAGCATGCATTGTGTTTCTGTTTGTTTTCCATGGCTTAGCTCCAGACTAGATGCAGGTGGCTATAACAATAATAAGCAGATTACACCGATTATTCTTAACTTTCTGCCTGTGACATACCTACTTTAGCAGGTTTTTCTGAGAAAATGTTTTCACATTGATTGCAAGTGCAAAGTTCACTTACTAATTTTCATAAGTAACAAATACAAATATAAAAGATCATTCAATTAATACTTTTGTATTCTTATTTTCAAATATATTCCAGACAATGAATGAGAATCCGTAACTAGTAAAATAAAAATGATCACTTCTCCTTGACTAATGTCTGCAATCTGCTATAGTTGAAAGTGGAATCATGCCAGGGCATAACTGCCAACAATCATCATTCAATTCTTGTCCTTTTAAAGGCATCAATTGAATTTAGATTTTCAAGATTATAACAAATTGTTTACAAATATAAGGTAAGGGATCAAATCATCAGAATAGTTCGAGAAAGGATGGAAAAATGAGAAGGGTTTTTATTCTTCCAAAAAAGTCATTAAACGTTAAGTTGAATCACCCATCATTCTCCAATAAAATGGATCACAAATTGGTTAGCAGAATAATCTGCAAGCAATCAAAAGAAATTCTACAAGCGATTTCCGGCCAAACACATTATTACCAGAAACGTCGAGGATGCCTGAGAGCTCCAAACCTCAGTGTGCTGCCTCTAGCAAGTTCTGCAAACATGCAATTAAGTGTTAAGAAAAACGTTGTAATCTTACAAAAAAAAAAAAAAACAACAATAGAATAAACATGTCAATGACTAAGCCTGCAACTTGCAAGATAAAGTTGATCAACTACAAGTCAGGTATCCCTTGATGGTAATATCCACTGTGTGCCCACGATAATTCTCTCACCTGAGTTATATTATAAACTCTATGTGAGAGATCATAATAGCAAAGGCAGTACTCTCACGTGGTTGTCAATCATTTAATGAGAGATGTATATTTCCTAGGATTCATGGTCGTAACTTGTAAATAAATAAAGGAAGATATAATTCTTTCCTTCACAAGAAATTCAATCAGTTCAGCATACTGGACTCAGCAAGAGATGAGGATGTAAAATATACCAAAACAGAAGAAGGTGAAGACCATCGCAGGAGAAACAATGTGCACCAAATGGTTACAAAAGGTGCACAGGCACTTCATACTACCAACCAAAATCACAAGGGAAAATTATAAAAGAAAAAATATGATTGTTACCTCTTCCTTCTTGCCCTTGCCTCTAGTGAAAAACTTGTATCCACTAAAGATGAGTAAACCCCAACCAGATAAAGAGACGATTACAAACTGTGAAAGCAGAACATCCAATAAAACAATCAAGACAGTATCCCATGTGTACATATATTCTATTACAGTAGCAACTAAAAAGAAAGAGCAGAAGAAAACTAACGTGCTCTTCCTTCCACTTAGCTGGGTTCATTGGTTCTTGCCAACAGTTAACCCTTGGAGGTCCATGGTGATCTGTGACAACCATGAAAACAAAATCTAGCTTGACAACCAGAGAACACTACTATAATAGAAACAAAATTGAATGTTGTGATTGCAAGCGATAACCCAGAGAGCAAGAACAAGAAAGTCGAAATCTTTCCCCTCTATTCAACCTAATTGTAATTTAAGATTTTAGTTTTAGCTGAATTAAAGATGCGATCTTTTTACTAGTTCAGTATCAGAATTAAAACAAAAAGACAAAAATAGATATTTCTAAGAGTTGCTTTCGCTTAGAATTTATCAGCACCGGCTGAAGAGAACAAAAACGCATCTATGAATTAACAAAAAAAAAAAAAAAAGCCCGTACGATCTCCGATCTATAGTAATTGGTAAATATAAGGATGAAAAGATTAGATTACCTGCAGCACCGGCGAGGCCACGGCGGTGGATGAGGGAGGCAGCTCGGGCGGATGTTTTGGAAGAGGAAAGTCGAGAAGCAGCTTGACGAGCTGCAGCTGCTGCTAATGTAGCCATGGCTCTTGCAGAGTTGAAACGCAGAATTTCACAATGTTATTGGCGATGGTTCAGTTTAAAGATCGGGAAAAAGCTTTTGCGAACTGTGAGGACTTAAAAGAAAGAAACGGTGTCGTATACTCCCCTGGTCAACAACACAAACACTGCATGACTCTGCTTCCTCCTTTCTATTTTTCCTTATTTATTTATTTTGACAAAATATAAAAGAAAAAACACTATATATATACTTGATGGTTTAGATGTCACGGGACATTTTATTCTACCTGGGATTAAATTTGTTAGTTTTAACTGTTAAAATTATTTGGAGTGCTAAGTTTTAAATAATATTATGATACCAAGACTTTCATTTTTTTTTTTTTTTTGCTTTGAACTTCTCAAAAATTTCTGAATGGTAATTGTATTATTACAGCATCTTCAGTGACTTGAATTATCACTAATTGTTATTTCTTTGCATGTGATGTGAGTGATAGGAGAATTTTTGAGAATTTATATCATTTGGACAGCAGAAGAAATGTTCACAAGTTTTTCTTTGCAACAATGACACAAAGAGTAACCATGAATATGTGAAAATAATTTGCATTCATCTGCTACTCTAATCATTGTCCTGCCCAAAGGTTAGAACTGCCTAGTTCAGCAAGTCATCAAGTGTTTTGTTGCTGCCGCAATAGATTTAGCTTGAATTATATAGCACTTCAAGCTCCTCTCTTGAATCTGTCCACACAATTCAATGTAAATCATTATTGATGGATTTCCATTCAAGAACCTGATTTTTTCAGTGTGTTTGATGGAGATTATAAATGAACATAGGAGTTGAAACTGGTACCTCTAGTGTGGATATTGCCTGGAGAAGTTCTAGGCACTCCTCTAACAGTAACTTTTCTTGTGAAACCACTTCTGCGAGTTGTGAAAGCAATGCTGCACTATTTTCAGTCTGATGATCAAATGAAACAATTTCAAGGTTAGTTCAGATTCTATTACTAGGGCATGGAATGCTATGTGACAGACAGCTTTCTTTAACAGCTGCTGCTTACCAAAGGTGAAAAGGGTGTTAATGATGACTTGATGGAGGCTGCAAGATCCGATGCATGTCGAAGTGCGATGGAAGTCAATTGTGGCTCAACCTGAGATGATAGTTTTTGTTTTAGTAAATTTATGCAGTGCATAGCTACAAAGACAGTCTTCTATTGTGTCTTCTTTTTATGGGCTTACCTCTGCTCCTTCAGTAAGGGGAACTTTACAAACAACAGAATGCAGACACTCTTTGGTCTTCGAAACTGCAGATAAGTGTTGCCTTTCCATATCTCCCCACTCTTCCAATTGTCTTATCTGCACAATAATTACCCCAAGTTAGTGGTATATATATATATATATATGTTTCATGGACAATAGTATTCATCATCCGACATAATGTACTGACTTGAGATTGTAGTATAAAGTCCAGCTTCATCTCACACTTTTCCTTCTGCAGTTGTAATTTCTTCAGCATTACGGATCGTTGCAAATTTGCAAGACTATACCATGCGTACAGCACATTGTTCTGCAAAACCATAAGAAAAGATTGCTACAGGCTCCAAAGAAATGGAGAACCGTTAAGACAAATGTTTGCGTAACAAGTACATTGCAAGCATAGCGGCTGGGCAGTGCACAAATTGGACAGAATTCATAGTCAATAAGAATAAGATCATAATGTCTTGCTTAAGTAAACTTTTCAGTGTTGCAGATTTGCAGACCATGATACAAGTTGTATAGATATAAGGTCATTTTTAACCAACATGTGTATCTTAATTAGCAAAATTATCATGCATACCTCCACTTGCTTAACCATGTTACCATTCACAACATCAGCTCTTGCATTTGCATAACGCCATTGCATCTGCCGATTATGGAGCAGCCTTAGCTGATGAATGATCTCTACATTCCCAGAACCCACAGCCAATGGACTGGACGGAGACGATTTCTTACCCTTAAGCAAGTCCAACCCCAAATTCAGCCATTTCTCCACTCCTTTAGGACTCCTAGAAGGACTTGATGGTGGCTTCAAACTCGAAAAGGACATTGGCCTTTCCTTACTTTCCACTGACATGGGCGGTGACACTGATCGCCCTGGTGACAATGCCCATTGTGATGTTGCACTTCCATAGCCAGTAAGAGAATTAGCCCTTTTAATTGCTTTGTTTAATGTAAATTTCTTCAATTTTGGAGAAGCATCTAAAGATACCGGATGTTGAATGTTAGAATCTGATGTGCCTCTTTTAAGCCTTGTCGAAATATCTTGCAAGTACTTGGAAGAAATCTCAATACCAGATTTTCTTGAGTTTTTCCTTGTAGCTGGAGAAACACAATCTGCAGCAGAATAATTCTCGCTAGACTGAGATTCTGCCTCAACATTATCCATAAAAGAATCTGATTTGCGATGAGATACACGAGTACTTCTAGAGTTTCGATATAGCACATTTTCATCAACTGATAACCTTCCAGGCACAAAACCTGAATTATCATACATTGTATTGGAAGAGGAGGAGGATGATGATGAGGACGATGACGATGATGAAGATGATTTTCTTGTATACCTCATGGACCCTCCAAGTGGTCTGTAATTTTCTTTTATGATTTGTTTTTCTTTTTCTTTCTTGTTCTCATCCTCGAACCTGCGAGACTCAGAGCGACTTCTTTGCAACACATTGCTATCTTTCCAAGATTTCTCGTCTTTTTTCATCTCTAGTAAATCTCTGAGTCTATCATTTCCAAGATGGTCAGCAAGAGTGCCGAGACTTTTGTCGTTTGATGATGGATGTGAAGGAGACGAATTAGCAACGGTTGAAGGCCAAAGGCCTCGAATGGAACCAGAGTCTTCAAGACTCCGGTGGTGGTGCTTTCGAGCATCTGTGGTTTTATGACGAACTGGTGAAAAAGCCTGGCTCTGAGTCGGAGATGGAATTCGATTATCATGTGAAGTTGAGGAGGTTGGGGACAAGAATCTAGAGCTTACTCCACGGGATTTTAGCTTTCCTGGCTTGAGAGATTGATCTGAGAGTAAAGGGTCAGTACTGTCACTCTTCATAGTTTCTTCAGGAGGAAGAAGGGAGAGAGAGACAGAGAAAAGTTGTTAAAAATATAAATATAGTGTAGATTTTTTGGGGTTGTTTGTTTTGAAAAACAGATGAGAAGAAAAACAAATTTTTGAAAATGGCGGCAAAATAGATATGCAGGCTGCCGGCTGATTGTGGGTGGCAGGAAATTACTGGAGGGTCCTCTTGAATTGGTCAATGCATGCCTTTTTTGGGTTTCTTGGGGGTGGAGGGAAGCCAAGGGCAATGTGGGAAATGAGTTAGCTTCTGTTGGATTTTCTGAGAGATCTTTGGGAAGTCAGAGACAAAGAAGAAGCACAAACGTTTCTTGATTGAGGATCCTGCCCGCCGGCATTTGCCATTACAAGTGGTCCATGTGGGATCTTGCCACGTGGCTAAAACATTCTTCTATTAAATTCTTGACTCGAGGAGATTCACGAATCAAGTAGTGGAACAGTCTGAACTTTGACATATGGCAGAACTGGGCTTTTTTTTTTTCAGGTTTCTTGATGGAGTTGTTTTGGATTATGGTTGCACAGCCGTATGAATCCCATGATAGCTCATTATCCAATAAATGCCGTTTGATGAAAATGACAATATTTGGGGCGAGGAGCAGGTTACGGGCTATAACAAATTTGCTATTTCCTTGCGTAATTAGGACCCAACTGAACTTTAATCGCATGTTTCTTAAACTTGAAAACACACGCATGAACTCCAACACTTACCTCTATCCTGCTAAAAATATGGTAGGCTGATCTACTTCATCTTCCTGTGGTGATATGTCCTCAGTCATTAGAAATCAAAATTTCCATGATTGAAAAAATAAGAAGCAAAAAAGAACTTTAATATTATCAATCTTATGGCATAAATTCTGGCTCAAGTTGAGTATTCTGTTGAGATCAAGCCTTAGACCAATGGCAAATATAGGAGATGGGAACAACTGAAAACTGCAGCGGATAACTGATAGGTGTTGTTTACAACTCAGTCTACATAAATATAGGCTAAAAATCTTGGTCATCATGTAATTTCAATAATTGATGCAAAAAGAAGCATTTTATGCTACAACAGGCACTTTTACAACCATTGCCCATGCTTGATCCTGTAAAAATTGCACAAGCATACTTCACTACAAAATTTAGATGTTCTTACGCACCAGGTGAAATGTGAAGCTTCTCATGTCTGATATCAATGGAAATTGCATTCCTGCAATAAAGGATGAGAATAATCTACATACTTCTCCCAAAGAGGCTTGTACTTTTCCATCCCAATCTTCAACCATGGCTTTGAGTTTCCATTGAAGTGCAACACTGCCCCCTTCTCTATCTTGTGAGGATCAACATTTGTGTAACCTAATCCCAAGATATGCCATGAGGAATCTAATGGCTCTGTCAGTCCATAGAAAGTCAGAAGTCCTGGCGGTAGAGTCCCAAGTTTCCAAAGTGTACGGTCTACATTCTTTTCCTGCCAGTAATGGTAGATGTTAGTTACGTTTCTTTTTCTCCACTCAACTAAATCAAAAACATTCATCCCAAATGCCCAGCCACATGCATCAGGGTCAAAATGTTCCCGTATGAGAGGGTGAGAATAATTCAGGTACTTGTGGTATCGATGAAACGTCTCCATGCAAGTCTCCACTGCTCCATTGACATTGCCATTCAAATCAATTGAAAATAGAGCAGAGAGATCCTTCTGAACCACTACATCATCATCAAGAAATACCACCTTCTTCAATGCAGGAAAAACTTCAGGAATATAAAACCTTAGGTGATTTAGCATGGACAAATATTTTGGGTTCCGGAACTTGATTGGAGTCCGACTGTCATCAGTATGGCCAGAAAAGTAATAGTTTTGTGTTTCAGAGTCTTGGAGCTGCTTGAGAACTGGAACATAAGAAGCATTCAGCCACTTAAAGTCCTCAAACTTCTGAACCTCAACAGTCACTCCTCTGAGATCATTCATGGCAAACCAGGCTTTCATTGCAACGTAGTTTATTTCATCAGTTACAATATGAAAGACAACCATAGCTGGAGTTTTGGAATTTACTGCAGTAGAATTGACCACAACTGAAGTTGCAAGGATGTTGTCAGAGAAGACACAGAAATGATATAGACTGCTATCTCTAAGTTTTGCTTCCATGCGCAAATTTTCATTGAATTTTCTCTGCAAATTTAAATTCCCAAACCATTCAGTAGTTACACGAATACCAAGGCAGTAAAGACCTTTTGGAACTTCTTCCGCTGCTATTTGTCCATACTTTGAACTCTTCTCAGTCACAGAACTCATTTGTTCTTCAAGTGCTTGGATTTTGGCTTTCAGTCTCATGATCATAGTTGCACTATCATAATGGAGCTGCTGGGCTTGGTAGAGTAGAAGTGCCATATCACGAATTGCAGTTTCTGATTCTCTGGTTGTTAAAGGAGCTCGTCTTGTTGCAGCATTTGATAGGAGGACCTGAGAATTCCGGATCTGGGCACTTAACTCCCAAGCAAACTGAAGATTGTTGCTTTCTTTTGCAATCACAACAAAAGCTTTTGCAAGAGAAATTTGGTCGGTAAGTTGTCTGGTAACTGAGTTAGGGCTCACCATTTCATCAGTAATGTTTAAGCCTTCCATAATTCTATCACGATTGTACAATCTCCCCTAAACAGAAAACAAAAAACACTGATCTTAGTTGTTCCAAGACGCAATATTATCATTATAATGCATAGGGTAAACACAGAAGTTCAACTATGTACTAGTGTTCCCAGCAGGACACTGATGCCACTGGACCGGGACAATAATAATCTATGGTACAGATCATGTCTCTAAATCATGAAAAGTATCAATACAGAATGAAATATCAGCAATTGAATATAATTTCTAACACTGTTATATGCACAAAAAAACAAAGTAATACAAAGAACTGACAGGATCTATATGAAGGCCATCAACTGCAAAATGAAAACAGTGCTTTCTTATTACTATATTAAAATGCTGTCCTGCATGCAATGAGAAAAAACTTGCCCCTTTCATAATCCATGTGAATTTTAATTGCACTGCAATTCAAAGTGATGTGCTGAATTGCAATGTCAATTCTGGCTTCAATAAAAATTTCTTTCCAGATTTCATGACAATGATTTTGACATGTTAAGGTCAAGAACTAACAGTTATTATCATATTTTCTCATTGCAATGATTAGCCAATCATAATTAGAAATCATGTTTGGTAGCTCTTATCTTATCCTAAAAGACTCTTAAATTCTGCCTCAACTCTTACAGGTAATGTACATAGTAATAGCTTTAAGCAAACTAAAGGAGACATCAATGCATACTGTTATTGCAAATCTCAAAATATCTGCTCCTCCATTCAGATGCGATAAGAATTTCAAGGAAGGAATTCAAACACAGCATGACTAATACTAGGGTTTATTGAATGACTAAAGCAACTACAAGCAGCAAAAATCCAACAATGATAAAAATAACTACTGACAATTTGCAAAACATAAGCGGCCCAACTAAATGACTCCAAAGGCTTGCAATCATCAGATAATGGAAAAAGTATAAAAAATTGAATCTAAATACCAGTCCACCATTTTGTAAAATGCAGCAACTCAAGAATACTATTCCATTGAACCTATGTTCACAATGTTTGATAGTGTTCATTGCAAGAGTAAAATTAAAATGGAGGTAGCATGCTTGAAAAGGTGGAACCAGTGAGACACTTGTTCCAGTCAAGCTATAACAAATAAGGAATATTTCAATAATTACTGCGCAACTAGTAGCAAAATAAATTATGTATGTCCAGCTTTCTTAGCAATTCTGTGATCTGATGAACAGATGGCAGCTTGCGTAAACCTCAAATCATATCAATCAAGCTCAATCTAAAATAAGCCTTCATAATCATTGATGCTTCAGTATACAATGTCTCATAACTCCAACTTTCATATGATTAGACTCTTAAAGCAAATGCCATTATCTTTTTCCTGTTACCTCTACACCCTTCTCCTTGTATCTCTCTCCCACACCCCTTTGCTTTTTTTTACATTCCACAAAACCTACCAGATGATGCACTCATAGATCTTTTTATGATATAGCACGTCCGCCTAGCTCAAGCCAATTCCAGATGAAAATAAAAGTTTCATTTTAAAACTCTAAGATACACCCAATCTCTCAATGATTTTCAGCTTAATAAAGTCAATATCTGGTCATAAAATTGCTATAGTTCAAATTAAAACAGCTCTTTCAACTCGAATTCCCTCCAGTTTAGCCACTTGTCGGCAGCAATCAAACACAGCACAACCATCCAATTGAACCCAAAAAGACAAGAAAAGGAAAAAGAAGAATAAAGAAGAAAAATTTACCTTAGCAAGGGAGGGTCTGGATTCGATCTTGCTCTCTTTGCTAAAAATTACTATAAAGAGTAAAACCACTATACCACAAAGAGTCCACCACACCACATTGGACAATCTCCGCCTCACCGGCCGTCGAAAATCCATCGGTCTCCGCCTCATTCTCTAATCCCACTTTAGACAAAGATTCCAGCTTTTTCTGCTTTGTTTTCCAGAGCAAGAAAAAGTTGAAATTTTTATCGAGCGAGGAATCACAATTGTGGGTTTTCAGTCCAAATTCGTCAATTCCCAGCACAGATCAGAATGAGATTGAAACTGGGTCTACGTTTTCAAATAAGGTTTTTCTTGATTTGGATTCTTGTGGGTTGCTTTTGGCCTATTGGAGTTTGTATGAAGCTAAACAGAGTTTTTTCTTTTCTAGTTCGAGATACAGTTATGATAGTTGACAGTACAAAAAGTACACAGATAGGAAAAGCAGAGAGAGATCGGAGAGTTGGACATGTGATTTTTCGATGTCTTTTTTATGCGATATTGAGCGAGTGGCTCTGAACCATTAGACTAGACATTTTAGCCTCTCAATCTCAATATTTTCATAGTGGGTGTATCTATGTAATTTGATTAAAGGGAAAACTGTTAGAATTTTTTTTTTTTTAAAAAAATTAACAAATAAAAATAAATAAAAGATGATTAGAGATAACAATTTCTAACCATTCTTGCAATGCAAATTTAAAATATGAAGTATAAAAAAAAATTCAACATAAAACATCATTTAAATTTTTCATATTTTGAGAAATATGATTGATGGATTTTTTTTTAATTATAATTAACATTTGATGTATTTTAGTTATATTAACACATTTTGATGTCTTTTAGTTTAATATATCATTACTTCCCTAGTTTTAGCTTGTTAATAGAAAGTGCAATGAAGGCAGTTTTGTTCATTTGTCAACCTCAGAACTTGTTAGGACATGAGGGATTCCAACTTACAACTTTTATTTGTCATTTCAGCACAAATTAGTAGCATTTGAATTGAAAGCTACATCATTCTTGTGAAGACCATTCATTTTCCAGCACAAAAATGCTCGTAGTCAATTTGGCATGTATGAAATAATTGTTTGGTGGTAACCAATGAAAAGGTTGTAGATACATTCAAACTCAACATGGAAGTTGAAGGCTTCAATTCAAGCTTAATTATGATCTGCTTGCTATGATACAGCCTCTTTAGCTTTAATGGTTTAAATAAGGATGTTCAAAACAAAAGGTTTTTAGCGCTTGCACTCTCTTTCTGCAGTAATTGCCTGCCCATATACCATTTCTTCTCGTTCCTCCTATTTTTTATTACTTCTTCTTTGAAAATGATAGCCTCCTCTCGCAGTCGGTGGGCCTATTTTAACATCATCACATGTTATTGTCTAGTTTCATAGAGCACATACAGGAGTATATGGATGTCACTTACAAATGTTGCAAGCACAACTGTCTTTTCTCGTCGGCAATTGATAACAGAGGACTCGGACTTCACAATTTAATTTGACCATCCACCACACTCAATTCAATTGGTTAGCCAGTGGCCATTAGACAGCAATACAATTAAGGTGAACAAAAATAGACGATTTTTTACCATTCTGTTTACATTAGACAAGACTAGTAGCACCCAATTTAACCTTCTAGACTAAATTCTCCCCTTCTTGTTTTCCCTTATTTTCCTTTCTCAAGGTGTCAACAGCCAGTCCTTCCTGAATCTCAATGTCTTCAACCCAACGTTTGGAAATCATATCCACAGGACTTCTAGAAAGGTCGCTGAAAACCACCTATATTAAACATGGTATGAATTAAGGCAGCATCGCTAATAAAGGGGATTTGAGCATACCCGCCAGCAAGAGCACACCTTACGCACTGCAACAAAACCAAAATGTATGCGAATCCCACGCCTGCCCAGTAATACATCCCGAGTGTACCATTGTAATGAATGAGAGGGAAAAAATTACTTGTATACCATATCACCTGCAGTGCTGTTTCCAACAACATGCCCATCATAAAATGGAACCTGACAAAGTGAGGCACCTCTTTGTTCTTCACAATTCCAAGAAAAGCAAGGGAGTAGTATGACATTGTGAAAAGAAGTGGTAATCTTGAGACAGCTCCAGGGATGTAATATACCAAACCAAAGTAGTCGTAATGTTCTAGGAAGGGCTGGATAAAATTCCCTGTATCGGACATATGCAGCGCAATCAAATAGGGAATAGATGCCACTGTTCTCAACCACCACTCTGGCTTCTCATCTAATACAGGGAAGGGCAACCTGAAAAAATCGCCTTTGTATGCTTTAGGGAGCTCTGGAGATCTTCGCCTAGTAGGTAGCCTTGGGATTCCATGTAACAGATCATCTTCATCTCCAAAAAGTGAAGTTGATGCAGCAGAGAGATTTGAGAACTTTCCTGCAAAGATAAATGGCATTATTAGAATTATAAAATCCAACATTCCAAAGCATGATATGATAACATGTTCTATTAAGAAATTGATGAAGTCTTTTATCATAATACAGAAATTTGACCTCTTTTATCTCTACAATCAAGTTTCAACTACACGCATTCTTTAAGATGCAACTGTCAACGCCTATAATACCTATAACTGTAAAATGCAAAAAAATTGTTATCATCTCAAAAACAAAAATTAGATTTTATCATTCTCATCCAAATATCTCTCAAATTGTAAGGTATGTGTAACTTCTCTATTCTAACTTCTCTTTTTCCTGCTTTTCTTTTCAGGAAAAAAAGCTTAGCTTCCAAGGAAAGCACCACCATCCAAAATCTTAAAAGAGAATACCATCAATCATGACAGTCATAAACAAGAAGATGATAAGGCAAATGATCCAACATATTTGTGCAACTCTTATAAGCATTTATATGCAAATTTTACCGGTTAAATGTGAAGTATATGTATATTGCAAAACAGCTAAGGGAAAAGGTGTGGATTAGCTGTGAACCAAATCCTTCATTTCTTGTTCATTTTCAGCCTTAGTCCTCACACATCATGGTACATCCAATGCAATTACAATCCTAACTTGAGCTCATTGCTGAATTCACCAATGCAATTACAATCCTAACTTGAGCTCATTGCTGAATTCAGTTAAGAAGATTAAACTTGTAGCTAAGTTGAGTTTTAGCCCAAAATCTATAATCAGATCTCGTGCCAATGTAAGTTCACAGCAAAAAACTATGATCCCTGTTTCCTTAATTTCAATCAGATTAGAACTCATAACATATTTGAAGAATTCAAAGGTCATAAAATGAACAAAAAATTAAAAAATTCAAAATCAAAGCTGCTCTTTAAAAGAAGAAGAAAACAGAACAGTAACCTTTAGAAGAACAGACAGGCAGATGGCGACTAGACGCTTGTGAATCGCAGCTCAGTGACAACTGAGGCAAGGAGGGCAAATTAGAATTACACACAACAACTGAGCTGCGTGATGAGGGCTTCCGTGCTAAAATCTTGTTGCGTCCATCTGCAATCACACCTTTATACCTGCGTTCGAGTACAATAACCTTAGACAAAAAAAAAAAAAGAAGGGATTTTATATTTAATTTACCCCTAAACCTAAATGCAAATGCTAAATCCTCTGTTTGATGTGATTTAGCCACAAATTTTTAAATGCAATTGCATCAATTTGATTGCAAACTTGATGTGATTGATTGATTGATTGATCTTGTAAACTTTTTAAATGACAAATTGCAGAACTTTATTTTTTTTCAATTTTCATAAATTTAAACTTCCTCGATTAAAAACCAAAAGGGTAAAAAGAAAAGATCTTAAAAAGATATTATCTGAATGCTTGATTCTTTAAAAAGAAAACAATAGAATAAACAAAAAGAGAGAAGAAGAAATTACCGATGAGCAGCGACGGCGGCGACAACGGCTGGAACCAGAAGTGACGATGGATTAACGGCGGCAGGAACCAGAAGTGACGATTGTTTAACGGCGGCAGGAGAGGCGGTGGCCGCCATAGCTGCAGCAGCAGCCCTAATAGCAACGGCAGGCATCCTCACGATTTCTCAGTTAGCTTTGCATGCAAGAAAGACACAGAGAACAGCTCAATATTATATGTTGCGTTCAGAACGCCGCCGTTTTGAAACTTCAACAACAACAACAAGAAGGTCGGTGCGATAGATGTATATATATATATTTTTTTTCAAATAACGAATACCCTGGAATACTCTCTCACTCTGGATTATATTGCTATTGGATAGGAAAAAAAAACCTGTCTTATGAATAGTCTTTATTTAGAGGGCAAATTAAAAAAAATCATCCCGGACAAAATTTCACAATATCATTTAACAATTTTTGTAATTTCAAGTACCGGTAAACTTTTTTTTGAAGTTAAAATTATTTTTAGTTCCCTACATGGGATCTATGTAGGATGTAATGTACAAAATAGTATGTTTTATGAGACCCTAAAATTTCAAAATGAACCATTTCAAATGGCTTAGTTCGCAAAACAAACAAATAGATAGAATTATACTCCCAAAACAAATAAATAGATAGAACCATTTAAAATTGTTCCTAAATAATTGATGTTTTAGATGTCTATTTTTGTTCCTAATTATTTGACGTTTTGAGTTATTAATGCATTTTAACTACTTTTTTTTTTCTTCTTATTTCACCCTTATTTAATATAAGAGAATTAATTGAATAGATATTGTGGACACCCTCGGGCCTACAGATATCTACTTCTTTTTGGACTCTATACAAAGTTAATAATTGATTAAAGAAATTATTATAAGGGTAGTATAATATTTTTTACATATATTAAATATATTCCTTAATTTATGTGAAAAATCCTTAAACGTCAATTATTTAGAAACAGAGGAAGT
The DNA here is from genome assembly GCA_949634005.1 of Mallotus japonicus. Lineage (NCBI taxonomy): Eukaryota > Viridiplantae > Streptophyta > Magnoliopsida > Malpighiales > Euphorbiaceae > Mallotus > Mallotus japonicus. The sequence continues at coordinate 33,389 of CATIWK010077190.1, forward strand.
AAAAAATTGGTGAATAATATTACCAAAATTAAAAAATGTGTCCAATTTGCTAAAAACGTTAAAAAGTATTTTAATTTACCCTAAATAAGAAGAAAATTATTCAAAAAAAAAAAAAAAGAAGGAAATTAATTTTTTATGATTTTTAGCCCATTACATTCAATTTAAAAGTTGAGCCCAAAATCACAACACAAACCATGTTTTTTTTTTAATCTCAATAAACATTTATTGGAGGCACATAGAAAAAATAAATACATGATAAAAAAACTTTAGAGTAGTTTGATTCATACTCCGAAATCGGAATTGAAATGGAAGGGAATGAGAAATGAAATGAAATGAAAATTTTAATAAATTGTTTAGTTTATTAGAGAATCGGAATCAATTTTATTTATATATAAAAATATATTAAATAATTATTATTATAAATTTATAT
>CATIWK010077198.1:0-17039 GCA_949634005.1 Mallotus japonicus
TGAGACTACTGTCACAATCAGCTAAATAGACTTTTGATATTGGCAATTTTGCTTGATGGGTCGCATGCTTTGCGATCTGTTGATGTTTTCTTAGTTGATTCATCTTGCCCTAGTTGCCATTTCTTTGACTGAGCTGGCAGCTGGCAGTATAATTTTTCTATTCTTAGACTGTGTAGATTAATGGAGTAGCTTATTTCTTTCCAAAAAAAAAAAAAAAGATAAATCAACCTTTTCACACCAACATAGGTAGTCCAATTGTTGAATAATTTGAATTTTATTAATCCAAATCCAATGGTAGTCAGCAGAAAACAAAAGAAAAGTACTGAAAGTGAAAGTGAAAAAGATTTTTATTTTTATTTTTTTGTTGAAAAAGGGAACAATAATTCATGAATTAAGCTGCTCCAAACTTTTCGTATAAAAGAAAAGATATAAAAGAAACAAACAAGATTTTCGTGCGATTTCTATTCGTCTAAATCCAGTCTTTGGTTGCTTACGGTACCTTTTAGAATGGCATTAACCATCTATTATGAATACCACACATCAATAGCTAGCAGAGAAAAGCTCACATAGATGGTGGGCTCATTTGATGGTCAAATCTCCCTTCACTAATTTGTAACAGTCAAAATAAAAAAAAATTTGGATGAAGACATTGATTTAGATAAACTCATTTGATAAATAAATTAATTAATTGAATTGTATGTATACACAATAAAATTTCTATAATATAGTAATTTAAAAAGAAAAAGAAAGATTATTGATTAAGACAGATAATAATTTTAGTTAATAAATTTGTTGAACCTTAAGGGATAAAACAGTCATTTTTTATGGTCACAAGTAATTAAGTAAAATTATATTTAATCCGTATGTTTAAGTGTTTATATTCATATTGAATAAATTTGCAAAATTCAAGTCCAAACACAAGCTATGATAAATCCATCATAATCATAACTGCACAAGTCAAGCAATGAAAAGTCAACACTTTGATTTTATCAAGTCTGCAACCCAGTCATGAGTGATGATAGACTCATCATGACTGTGACAAACTGGCAAAATGGAAGATTAAATTTTTTATCAAGATCTGAAGTCAAATTTGGTCAAACATGATAGGAATCTTCATTATAAGTGGTCACAAGCAAATTCCAATCATTACAAAAAATTTCAAGCAAAATTTCAAGAATTCTCGAGAGTTGTCATGACCAGTGTCACCACAAGTGTCATGATCATGATGAGGAATTCCAGAAGTTCCCCCGATAGCTGTTATGACCAGTGTCACCACAAGTGTCATGATCATGACGAGCAATTCCAGAAGTTCCCGAGTGCTGTCATGACCAGTGTCATGATCATTAAAGCACGCGAATTCAAATTTCGAATAAGGTTCAATTTAGCCCTCAAACTTTTCACGAAAGTTCAATTTGGCCTAAAAATGACCTTTTTCGATAATTTAACCCAAAACATGCACTTAATGTATCATTTAAACCCATTTCATGGAGTGTGTAACACATGTCCATCTGAAGGTGCATTCACAATTAAAAGAATTGAATTATCAATATAATTAAATTTAAGTCTGATTAAAAATGGGAAAAAAGTGCAGTACATAATGGATGATGCAGATCACCTTCTCTAATTCTTCTACATCACCTTCTGCTCCTTCCTATGAACTATCGTCGAAACCAAGAACTATCCAAATTTGTACTAGATATAATGACCCGATTCGAAGGAAACCTAGAAAGCTTCCAAGAAATACAGGTTAGAATATCAACTGGATTAGAAACAAGCATCAAAATAGAATCAGTGAGTACTTAGCAACTAGAGGTATAATAAGAACAGAGCCACGTTTCTCTATAGCAGATTCAGCCTAGATTCACCGGGAATCTAATGGGCAAAAGCAGTGATAATACAAAAATCAGACCAAGCAGTGATAGAGTAATTAATGGAAGCAAGGATTTTAGTAGGGGAAGGAAAGCAGCAGTGTGCTAGAGGTCAAGCAGCAGTGTGCTAGAGGTCAAGCATCTCGCCGTAAAGTGACAATACTAAGTCTTGGGTGAGGATGGTTTGTGCAATTGCCATGTCAATGACGAATATTTTGGTGAGATTTTGGTTTGTGCAATTGATTGATGGAAATCAATGATATAAGTAATACTTACTCTGGAAAGGCAAAGCATGGCTTTGAGAAAAGAGAAGCTTGAAGGAGATTTAGGAGATGAAGGATTGGTGGAGAAGTGGAGCTTCCTTGCTACATCACGAAGGATTGGTGGAGAAGTGGAGCTTCCTTGCTACATCACTAGCTTAGTGCAAGGGTAGGGGGACATCATCACATCACTCCTAAAGACATACAGTAGTAGCAGCAATAAGCAGAAGATGCACAGAGAATAATTTTTCCTCCAATTTTAGTACCACCATGCCATCATCGCCACTCTTTATTCCAAAAGTTTTTTTTTCAGTCAAAGTCTACCACTTTCTTCCTTTTTTTTCCGTTCAAAAACTTTTATACCCGTTACACAGAACAATTAAATGCTCAACCCAAAAAAAAATTAATTAAAGTTTCAATTGTTATCCATAAATTATTTTTTGAAGAAGCCTGAAATGTTACCTTAAAAATGCATCAACTACAAGTTTTGGACAGTGTTTCATCAATTGAACCTTCTCTATTACTTCTAAACCCCATCACCCTTGAACTTCCTCTCCATTGTTTACCTACAGTTGCTAAGTTCACCTATGATTCCACTACACCGTAAAAGAAGACATTAGGATTATTGGTTTGGTTAAAGAGAGTGGTTAAGATAACCCAGAGATGAGTAAGAGTGCTGGAGCTTGAAATTGAGAAGTGGGTGACAATGGAGATTGTGGCGGTAAAGAAAGGCATGATTTTGATGAATTTGGTTTATGGATTTTGATTTATCAATTGACTGTAAGCTTTTCCAGCGATGAGTAGTTTACAATGATGGAGGAGCGACTCGTTGTGTTTGTGTTTAATTAGGGCGGTAGCAACGGTGGGGAAGTTTGGAAGAAGGTAGTAGATGACATGATATTAATGCCACTATAACTGAAGGTTTGGAAGAAGGTAGCACAAAAATTCCCAGATCTCTTTTTATAAAAGATCTATTAATCATTTAACATATAATAGGTTTGTTAATCTTTTGATAAAAATATAATAGCTCACTGTTAATTTCTATCTTTTAATCATTTTTAATTTCTTGTTAGTGTTTAATAAGGAGGTGTGTTACATGCACCATAAATTGTCAAAAATGGGTTTAAATGATAATTAAGTGTAAGTTTTAGACTAAATTGCCGAAAAATGTCATTTTAGATCAAATTGAACTTCCGTAAAAAGTTCTAGGGCCAAATCAAACTTTATTCCTTCAAATTTCTATCTTGGTGCCTCAATTGTCATAACCAATGACAATTTGTCATGATCATGATAAAATTGCAGAGTTCTTAAACTTTTGGTGGTTAAACAACTCCTTTTGCATTTAATGCACCTTCAACAACTCTTTTTCTCTATGAGAGTATAAATACTACTTATAACAAAGCTGGAAGAAAGGAATGAAGTTGAGCAAACACCCTAAAAGCTATCTTTTAGTAATTATTCTTGAATTTAATCTTCAACTACCCAAAATCTTCATTTTAATTCTTTATAATCTCTTCTATCTCGAGAGTGTTCTTGAGTGTGGGTTAGTGAGTGTTTAATACAATTCAATAGTGAGATTGAGTGAGTTAGGATTGGGATTTAAACATGTGTAAGCTAAGAGAATTATTCTTAGCATTTGAGTTTGAGTGTGAGCCTTGTGAAAACACTTGGGTTTGAGTGTTAGCCTTGGGAAAACACTTGTAAGCTAGGAGGATTGCTCTTAGCATTTGGGTTTGAGCATGGGCCTTTAAAAAATACTTGGGTTTGAGTGTGAGCCTTGGGAAAACACTTGGGTAGCTTAGTTTAAGCTTGTAAGGAATCTACGCCTTAAAATAGATTATTAGTGGATTGGAACTCTCAACAAGTGGTTGAGGAGAGGATGTAGGCTTTGAGGGCTGAACCTCTATAAATTCCTTGTGTTTTTTTACTCTTTCTCTTTATTCTATTGTGCTATAATTCTGTTTTTAGTTTGCTCTTTGTTGAAAAATCAAAATTCCCTATCTAGCTAAAAAATCCAATTCCCCCCTCCCCTGGCACTTGTGGAATTACATTTGGTATCAGAGCTTTGGTCTCCTTTTTGAAGATTTAACCATCTTGGAGAAAAGATCATAGCCTCCACAAGTCAAGTTGTTGCCGCCCCCGATGTTTATGGTCCTAGCTGCACAACACCTTCATTCTTTGATGGTACCGATTCTGCTTATTGGAGAAATAAGATGGAGATGTTTTTGGATAGTGGGGTAAATTTATGGGATATTATTGAAGAAGGTTAGAGTTCTCCGAAAAAGAAAGAAAATGAACGTAATGAGGTGATCATTCCTAGAAAAAGAATGGAGTGATGAACAATCTAAATCCAATTTGAGAATTAGGAAAGCAATTACCATTCTCTATTATGGCTTGAGTAAGGAAGAATATAATGGAATTAAGCATTTAACGTCAGCTAAAGAAATTTGGGAATGCTTAAAGACCAACCATAAAGGCACTAGTCAAGTCAAGAATAAGAAATTGCAAAAGATTGGAAGAGAATATGAATTGTTTGAGATGAAGCCTTATGAGAAAATTAGTGATATGTTTAATAGGCTTATCACTCTCATCAATTCTATGAGGAAACTTAGCAATGAAATTTTCAAATGAGGATGTCAACAACAAAATTCTTATGAGTTTGCTTCAAAAGGTTTGGAAAGCTAAGATAGCCTCAATTGAAGAAGCAAATGATCTTTCCACTCTTCCTACGGATGAACTTCTAGGGAAGCTTCTCACCCATAAAATCAAAATGAATCAAGTGGTAGAGGAAGAGAAGGCCAAGAAGGACAAAAGCATTGCATTTAAGGCAAATAGAGACACTAATGATTGTGACTTAAGTAAGAATGAAGATGAGTATGTTATGATTTCAAGAAAGGTAAGAGATCTCATCATGAAGAAGAGAAGAGGATTTAAGAAGCAAGACAGATAAAATGATTTGCTATGAATGCAAAAAATTGTGTCATATTAAATCCGAATGCCCAAAGTTGAAGAAGTCCTTCAAGAAAGATAGGAAGTACAAGAAAGAAAAGAAGCAAGCACCTGGGATGATTTTAATGAGTCCAGTGATGATGAAACCAATGAAGAGGTTGTAAATCTTTGCTTCTTGGCCTTGGAGGAACCTTCAAGTGATAAGGTAACTCTAGACTTTGAATCCAATGATGAGATATTACTTGCTTGTGAAAAATTGGTGCATAAATGTGATAAATACTTATCTAGATTAATTCAGTCAAAGAAATGGTAAAAACCCTAGAAGAAGAACTTAAGAAATCAAGGTCCTCTAATGACGAGTTAACCAATTCATTGAATGAAAGTATTTCTAAGAAAATTGGGCATGCTAAGGAAAATGCAAAGATTATTGAACAAAATGTGTTTTTAGAAAATGAAAATGACAATCTTAAGGAGTCCATCTCTATATTTAATAAAGAAAAGGAAAGGAAATTATTGATGGTATGATCTCTATGTCTTCCACTCCTTTAAAATCTAAAGGTGGAATTAGTTTTAAAAATGCTCATGTTAGTGCTTCAAAGATTGTAAGCCTAGTACTCCAATTACTAAGGTTTACCAAAAATCTAGTCTTAAAACCAATGGACCTAAAAAGGTTAATAGTACAAAGACTAACAAATCTAGAGCTAAGAGCTCAAGAGGACATAAGCCTAGAAAATCCAATCATGCTCATTCTTATGGGTTTTATTATTTTAAAAGGAAAGAGTATGCACCAAATGTCAGATGCCATTATTGTGGAGTGATAGGACATAAAAATTTTAGATGTTATATTAGAAAGACTCATTTAGGTTACTCAAATGATGAATCTTTCAATGCTAACCCCCAATGACCCAAATATATTTGGGTACCTAAAGTGAGATGAACCATTTCCTTGTAGGTGTGCTTAGAATCCACACTATGCAAAGAAAAGTGGTATCTAGGTAGTGGATGTTCAAGGCACATGACCAGGAAGGCCAACCTCTTCACTCATTTGGAGATAAAAAAGGGAGGTAAAGTTACATTTGGTGATAATGTCAAAGGTAAGATCATAGACATTGGTCGAGTTGGTAAGAAAGACTACTTATATTGAAGATGTTCTTTTGGTTGATGGCTTAAAGCACAACTTACTTAGTGTTAGTCAATTATGTAATAAAGGTAATAAAGTGATTTTCAATCAAAGAAATGCTTTGCTACTCATGTGGAATAGAATAAAGTCATAAAGATTCAATAATGTTTATACTATTAATCTAACCTCCTTGACTAACCAAGGTGTTGAGTGCTTTGTTGTTATTAAGGATGACACTTGGATGTGGCATAGGAGACTTGGTCATACTAGCATGGAGCTCATTGGAGATCTAAGCAAAGGTGATCATGTCATTAGCCTACCCAAAGTAAAGTTCCAAATGGATAAAGTCTGTGGAGCTTGTTAAATGGGTAAGCAAGTGAAAAGTTCATTTAAACCCAAAAACAAGGTAACCTCCACTAGACCTCTTCAATTATTACATATGGATATATTTGGCCCTTGTAGAGTTACTAGCCTAGGTGGTAAGCACTATACATATGTTGTGGTTGATGACTACTCTAGATACGCTTGGCTATCCTTTCTTGCTCATAAGGATGATAGCTTTGAAGCTTTCAAAATTCTTGCAAAAAGAATTCAAAATGAAAAAGGGTTTAAAATTTCTTCTTTGAGGAGTGATCATAAAAGAAATTTGAAAATGATTCTTTTAAAACCTTTTGTATGAAATGGAAATTTCTCATAATTTTTATTCTCCGAGAATAACTCAATAAAATGGGATTGTTGAAAGGAAAAATAGACTTATGGTTTAGTTGGCAAGAACTATGCCTAATGGGTAAAATTTGCCTAAATACTTTTGAGCCAAAGCCATTAATACCACTTGCTACATTTTAAATAGAGTTTTCATTAGACCTATTTTAAATAAAACTCCTTATGAGCTATAGAATGATAGAAAGCCTAAGATCTCTTATCTAAGTGTATTTGGATGCAAGTGCTATATATTAAATATCAAGGACAATCTTAGAAAATTTAATGCCAAAACCGATGAGGGAATCTTCCTTGGCTATGCAACTTCTAGCAATTCATATATAGTCTTTAATAAAAAACTTTAGTTATAAAAGAATCTATGCATATTATTTTTAATGAGACTAATCCATTTGAGCCTAGAAAGGTTGTTGTTATTGTTGATGATGATGTAGGTATCCTTGAAAAGCTAAATCAACAACAAGGAGAAATAGAGAATGATCAAGATATTTTTCCTCCTATTGAGACATCTCAAAATGTGGTGGATGCTCAAAAGGAAGAAGTTATAGAGGAATAAGTAGCTCCCACAACTTCAATTATTCATGAAGATCATCCTAAGGAGTGGCACTTCAAGAAAGACCATCCTAAGGATTTGATTATTGGTGAGCCACCAAAAGGGGTAACTACTAGACACTCTCTTAAACATTTAAATAGTCTTGCCTTTATCTCTCAAATTGAGCCAAAGAATATTGATGAGGCCTTAAATGATGAAAGTTAGGTCCTTGCTATTCAAAAAGAACTCAATCAATTTTAGAGAAATAAAGTTTAGACTTTAGTCCTTATACCTAAGAATTATCCTATAATTGGCACCAAGTGGGTTTTTAGAAACAAACTTGATGAATTAGGTGTAATTACTAGGAATAAGGCTAAGTTGGTAGCTAAAGGCTACAATCAAGAAAAGGGTATAGATTATGATGAAACATTTGCTCCGGTTGCTAGATAGAAGCAATTAGGATGTTACTTGCATATGCATCATACTTGAATTTTAAAATTTTCCAAATGGATGTAAAAGTGCATTTTTAAATGGTTTTATTGAGGAAGAAGTCTATGTTGAACAACCTCCGGGTTTTGAACAACATGACTTTCCTAATCATGTCTTTAAATTGTTAAAAGCTTTATATGGTTTAAAGCAAGCTCCTAGAGCTTGGTATGAAAGATGGAGTGCATTTCTTTTGAAAAATGGTTTTTCTAAAGGCAAAGTTGGCACCACACTTTTTATCAAAAAGCATAAAGATGACATTCTCATTGTGCAAGTATATGTTGATGATATTATATTTAGTGCTACTAATAAATATTTATGTGAAGAATTTTCTAAGTGCATGAAGAGTGAGTTTAAAATGGGTATGATGGGAGAATTTAAATTCTTCCTCAGACTTCAAATAAAGCAATGCACCAATGGAATCTTCATCAATCAAGAAAAGTACACTAAGGACTTGCTCAAGAGGTTTTGGATGGATGGAGCAAAGGCAAGAAAGACTCCTATGTGCACCACCATTAAACTTGACAAAGATAAGAATAGTAAGAGCATTGATGAAAAGAAATACCGAGGTATGATTGGTAGTCTTCTTTATCTTACTGCAAGTAGGCTCGATGTTATGTTTTCTGTGTGCATATGTGCTCGTTTTCAATCTTGTCCTAAAGAGTCCCATTTAAATATGGTCAAATGTATTTTGAAATACCTTGTTGGCACATCTCATTTAGGACTTTGGTATCATAGAAGTGCATCATTTGATCTTGTTTCCTATTCAGATGCGGACTATGCCGGGAATATCTTAGATAGGAAAAGTACCTCCGGTACTTGTCAATTTCTCAGAAATTCTCTTGCTTCTTGGTTTAGTAAGAAATAAAATTCAGTTGTTATCCATCGTCGAAGTGGAGTATGTTGCCGTGGGTTGTTATTATGCACATTTTTTATGGATTAAACAACAACTCATGGAATTTGGATTGGCTTTTGATCACATTCCAATTAAATGTGATAATATAAGTGCAATAAACTTGTCCAAGAACCCAATTCAACATTCTAAGAGTAAGCACATTGACATTAGACATCACTTCTTACGTGATCATATGCAAAAAGGTAATGTTATATTGGAATTCATTTATATAACTAACCAAATTGGGGATATATTTACTAAAACTCTTTATGAAGAAAGAATGAACTTCATCAAAAGAGAGATTAGAATGTTGGATGGCAACTTATTGTGATAACCTTGAGTGACTAATTTGTTATATTCTTGAACTTTAATATATTGTGATACAACATTGAGTTGGTCTCTATTGTGTTTGAAATGGCTCAAGCCAAGTTCAAAGTCTTATTTTAAAAATTTTAAGTTTTCATCATGATCATTACACTTTGGTTATAAGTGGTAAAGGTTTTATTTTTCAAGATAAATTCCTATTTTTATTAAAATTACAACTGATGAAATGATTTTCATGACTATGATAACCCAATCTTTAGTCATGGCTCTTATGTCATTAGTTTTGATGCTTTTAATGTTTTTGGATAGAAAGTTATCATGACTACTATCATTACCTTTGTCATGACTTAACTTGATATAGTTATTTCATGGTTATGACACTTTATGTCATCAGTTATGATCGATATGTACTAATAGTGGGTAAAAAGAAATTTGTCATTGGAAATGACATATCTCTCATTATGACACGCATGAATAATCATTTAGAAAACTAGGGTTAGCACTGAGGTATTTAAGTGTTCTTTTCTTCTCCTTCCAAAATCACACTTCATATGATTTTCACTTTTAAAATTGCATTTCTTATCATCAATCATCACTCATTACCTTCCACCTTGAATGGGATTTGAATATATTAAAGACATCACTTTTGGTCCCCACTGGAATCTCAATTTTCACTATGGCGTCATCTAGAACTGCAAAAAAAATGGGTTGAAGGACCATCTCCCTGCTCCCAATGAATATCACTAGCTCTGCCTCTTGCATTTCATTTCATATCATTCAATCTTGTTTTCTTTTTTACCTAGTTCTTTATGTCTTTTTAGAACTTGAGATGGTTGTGGCCTTTTACTATTTGGGGCATATTTGTTATGATTGACACTTTTTTGTCTCCATCCTCTCTCTTGTTGTTTTTGATAGTAACAAAGGGGGAGAAATGTTTGAGAAAGTGAAAGTGTTTGTACTTTACTTGGATATTGTGAATTGTGTTTCTATAGTGTTTTTTTTTTTTTGGATATTGTGAATTGTGTTTGGGGAGAATTATTTTTGAAAGGGTGAGAATTATTTTTTAATAATTTTGAAATTGTAAATTGCTGGTTAATGAATATATTTTCTTTGGATATATTTTTAATTGATGTTTGAGAGTTGAAATGTGATTGCTATTATCATGATAGTGCTTTACTTATGATTTTCATTTATTAGGTATTGTTGCTCAAATATGCAAAACGGACTTGCTTGATGATTTTTACAATTTTAATTTTAGACTTATTTTATAGGGGAGTAATTCCTTCCAATTTTTAGCCTAATTTTACATAATTATTTGTTACTATCAAAAGGGGGGAGATTGTTGAACCTTGAGGGATAAAACAATCATTTTTTATGGTCACAAGTAATTAAGCAAAATTATATTTAATCCGTATGTTTAAGTGTTTATATTTAGGTTGAATAAATTTGCAAAATTCAAGTCCAAACACAAGTTATGATAAATCCATCATGATCATAATAGCACAAGTCAAGCAATGAAAAGTCAACACTTTGATTTTATCAAGTCTGCAACCCTATCATGAGTGGTGATAGACTCATCATGACTGTAACAAACTGGCAAAATGGAAGATCAAATTTTTTAGGGTAATTTACTATCACCCCCCTAAGGTTTGGTCAAAATAACTAGTTCATCCCTGCATTTTTAAAAGTCAATTAAATACTCCTTTATATTTGATTCCGTTAACTATTTGCCCCTTCCATTAGAAAAATTTAAGAATATTCTGTTAGTTAAAAGAATAAACAGTGGTCAAATGTGTCAATAATTATAAAATTCCAAAATTACCCTTAATTGATTAAGAATTTGGACTGATAAACATAGATTTGATAGTTCAGTGACTCAATTGTAAATTTGATTATAAGAAAACTATCATTTAAATCCTTGAAACTTTATCGCCTTCTCATCCATGCCCTCTCCTTCACACACTCATCCACAAACACCATGAATCCCATGAAAATCAACACCATCACCACCTGCCACCGAAGATGACCACCACCACCATCTACCACTGAAGACGACCACCACTACCATCTACCACCGAAGACGACCACCACCACCATCTACCACCGAAGATGACTACTACCACCACCACCATTGCAACTTACATTCACCACATATCAAAATTACAAAAATCATCCAAACTCTACTAAGTTGCTACCTGTTTTCAATTCCGTCAAAGCCACCATTAAAAGCTTTATCAACACTTATCCTAAGCTAGGCAAATATAAAGATTACCCACAATTTTAGAACCATCAATTTTAACCATACCAACAACTTAAAGAAACAAAAGCATAAACATAAACATAGCACACAAACACAAATGTTCAACAATCGGTTATAAATCATCTAATCCAAAACCCACAATCGAAGCCCAGAACTTAAAACTTTTCAAAAAAAAAAGATCAACTTTATCAAGAAATTGAAACTAATATAAATCCACCTAGGTGAACAAATGATTATCAAAAATGGCACCATGCAAGCTCATCACACACATGATCAAACAAAAGATTTAAAAAAAAAAAACAAAACCTTCAAAATGATCAATACCCAGATAAAGATTCATCTTCATCAAATGCACCATCAACACAAAAACCAAGAACATCTAAGAAAAAAGTAATTTATTTTTAACTTAACAAGAACCCAAGGTAACATCCATTAAGCAATAAAAATCAAACCTTCACATGATGAATTGGAAATTTGAGAAGAGCGGAACAAAGATATTGGTGAAGAAAATAAAGTAAAGATAATAAAAATGAAAATAAAAATGGTCACGTTTCTCTGTTGCAGTGGTGGAATTTTATTTTGGAAGGTCGAGGAAGTGGGTTCAAGGTCGCCGGCAGAGTGGTCAGGCGAAGACCTATCAAGCGAAGGCAGTGGTGGTGGCAAAAAGAAACGCAGATGATGGTGATGGTGAATGAGTGGTTTTTATTTTTTCCTTTAAAAATATAATTTTGATTTATGAGTTATAATTTAAAATAAATTTGATAAATAATTTTGTTAATTATTAATTATTGGTTTTTAAAAATTTTTATTAATTATTAAACATTTTATTAATTAGTTTTTATTGGTAAAATAAATAAAAATATCAATATCAATAATATGTTAAAAGGTAAATAACTCTTGGTAAAAGTTGATAAATTTAACAATATCATAAGGGTAAATAAGTCTTTTTATATTAATTAACGGTTGTTTTTAACGGTAAGGGAAAAATTGTATATGATGTCAAATCTAAAAGGGTATTAATTGACTTTTAAAAATGTAGGGACGAACTAGTTATTTTGACCAAACTTCAGGGGTTGATAGCAAATTACCCAATTTTTTATCAAGATCTGAAGTCAAATTTGGTCAAACATGATGGGAATCTTCATTATAAGTGGTTACAAGCAAATTCCAATCATTTAAAAAACTTTTCAAGCAAAATTACAGAGATCAATTTGCAAAATTTCAAGAATTCCCGAGAGTTGTCATGACAAGTGTCACCACCAGTGTCATGATCATGATAAGGAATTCCAGAAGTTCCCTTGAGAGTTGTCATGACCAATGTCACCACTAGTGTCATGATCATGACGAGCAATTCTAGAAGTTCTCGGGAATTATGATGACCAGTGTCATGATCAAGAAAGCGCGCGAATTCAAATTTCTGTTTTAGCGCCCTAATCATCATGATCAATGACAATTTGTCATGATCATGACAATGTTGCAGAGTTCTTAAATTTTTGGTGGTTGAACAGCTCCTTTTGCATTTAATGCACCTTTAACAGCTCTTTTTCTCTATGAGAGTATAAATACTACTTATAACAGAGCTGGAAGAAAGGAATGAAGCTGAGCGAAAACCCTAAGAGCTATCTTTGAGCATTTATTCTTGAATTTAATCTTCAACCACCCAAGATATTCATCTTTAATTCCTTGTAATCTCTTTTATCTCAAGAGTGTTCTTGAGTGGGTTGGTGAGTGTTTAATACAATATTTCAATAGCTCAATAGTGAGATTGAGTGAGTTGGGATTGGGATTTAAACATTTGTAAGCTAAGAGGATTGTTCTTAGCACTTGGGTTTGAGTGCGAGCCTTGTGAAAATACTTGGATTTGAGTGTAGCCTTGGGAAAACACTTATAAGTTAAGAGGATTGTTCTTAGCATTTGGGTTTGAGTGTGAACCTTTGAAAAACACTTGGGTTTGTGTGAGCCTTGGGAAAACACTTAGGTAGCTTAGTTTTAAACTTGTAAGGGTTTAATCTACACCTTAAAGTAGATTGTTAGTGGATTGAAACTCTCAACAAGTGGTTGAGGAGAGGACGTAGGCTTTGAGGGCCAAACATCTATAAATTCCTTGTGTTTTCTTACTCTTCATCTTCATTCTATTGTGCTATAATTCTATTTTTAGTTTGCTCTTTGTTGAAAAATCAAAATTTCCTATCTAGCTCAAAAAGCTAATTCACCCCTCCCCTTGGCACTTGTGGAATTACAAAATTAATAAATCATTAATTTATGTAAAATAACTACACCACTTGTCTAGTATGTTTTTTACAATTTTTTTATTTTTACTAAATAAAATTTGTAATTTATTATTTTCAAATATCTTATATATGTTTGAATCAACAAGTTCATGATAAGTTTGATATCATAAAAGAGACATTATTTTTTATATTCAATCTCATAGATAGATTTCTGATACCTGCCCCAAGTTATCATTAGGACCAGAAAAAAAAAAAACTCAGTATTTTAAGGCCCAAAAGAAATATAAAATCCTATAACTACTATTCAATAAATTAGTAATTCTTTTAATTAATATTTTTCAAATAAATAAAATATTAAGTTACTATAATATTATCTTTAAAGTTATAAAATTTAAATTTATATTATTACTAATAAATTTAAATTTATATTAATACTGTTTATTCAAAAAATTTAGGTGCAACACTATGACTTATTTTTATAGCACAGCACAAAAGAACATATATTTATTTTTATTTTCAATTAAAAAATAAAAACATGGCCCATCAAATAAAAAAAATATATAAAAGTAGAGTCTATTATGCGTATTATCGGGTGATGAACATTATAAAGTGAGATAATAAATTTGATTCTTTACTTTTCTCTTGACCTCTCAATTGTTAAAAAAAATAATACTTATGAAACTCTCACTATAGAGAGAATTTCATACAGTGGGTGTATTAGAGGGTATTATACCCTTTTATTACATATTGTGGATGCTCTTAGACTGCAGTGTAGCTTAATGGAGTTGCTTTTTTCTTTCAAAAAAACAAAAAGCAACCCACGCCAGTATAGGTGGTCCAATTGATGAATAATTTGAATTTTATTAAATCCAAATCCAATGATAGTAAGCAGAAAACAAAAGAAAAGTACTGAAAATTTTATTTATTTATTTATTTTTTATTATTATTGTTATTATTATTATTTTTTTTTTGTTGAAAAAGGGCACAAGAATTCATGAATTAAGCTGTTCCAAACTTTTCGTACAAAAGAAAAGGTATGAAACAAAAAAAAACAAGATTTTCGTGCGACTTCTGTTCATCTAAATCCAATCTTTCATTGCTTACAGCACTAGAATAGCACCGACCATGTATTATTTACGACAAAAAGTTAATACAACCAAATTTGTCAAAAAACAAAGACTTTGACAAAAAGTTAATTCAGTTGCCCAGTTCCAACATTCTTGCAACTAACAAACGCACGACCATGGTATTGCAGCTAAAATAATTAGTGGGTCCCATCAAATTCTGGATATGGATTCATTGAACTTGGACTGTTTGAAGCAAAATTTCTTAAGGTGGGGCTTTAACTTTGAATTTTGGAGGCTTCTCGCCTCACTGAGTCAGCCCCAACCCATGCATTTTGCATATGTTATTTTCAATTTTTTTTTTTTGAGAATTATTTTCATATGTTATTTTCAAATATTATAGACAAATGAAAAACATGTTTTGTCTCGTATTATTTTATAAAAAATAAATTATTTTTAATTTTCGTATAGATTCAATTTACAAAAATTATCCTACAGAAATTAGTAAATTATTTGAACAAATTATTCAAATATGTTAAAAATAAATATAATTAAGTCATCCTATTAATTCTGATACATGAATTGACAAATATGTATCATTGTCTAACTTTATATAAAATATATTAATTAGGTCATTGTATCATTATCTAACATGATTTGACTTAAGAGAGCGACTCGTAAATTTAAAATATTTTTTCTTATATTATTTTTAATTATATTTTTAAAATAAAAATATTATTCTGGCAAAAATCACAGAACCCTCTTTTTCATAGTCCTAACCCTACATAATTATATCCATAAATTAGTTTCAAAAATTTTGAAGTGCATATGTTCCGAGTGTTTTATCTCATATTCCTAAAACTTATTAATCTTTATTTGATCAATTTTGGTGGGCTGTACCCTATAGCTTCTTCACATATGTGAAAATATCTTCGATAAGGAGCATCAATTTGATTAATTTTTAATAATATATCGGATTCGAGTTATGATATACGTAGTTGCGTCAAATAATTTTTAAAATATTTTTATTATCCGTAGTCTTATTTAGGTCGAATTAAATTAATTAAAATTTAATAAATTTTAGATATTAGTAATTTAAAAGAAAGGATAAAGATTAAAATCAGATTTGGTTGGATGAATATATTTTAAAAGTTCAATAAAAGTCTAAAAAACATGCCCCATCTATCATTCCAGGAGACCATAGAAGATTTATAAGCATTTTTTTCTACATCAAATAGATCTTCAAAAAGGGCAACTTGACCTGTGCATGTGGGTGAAAGAAAGAATCTTATTATTGTTTCCAACCACTACAACACAATATATATAAATAAAGTGCTCAACTCAACATTTTTTGTTTTGTTACACTCTAGAACCTTCATTTTCTATTGTGTTGTAATGTAATTAGTACATGATGCAGCTTGAGTAGAAAGTATTAATTTATTTTTCAGGAGCAAGAATTTAGGGTTAGTCCTAATTAATAAGTTGTAACAACTTTGTAAGTATATTTTCTATATTGAAAGAGAAAGGATCAAATTCCAGCAAATCTTAAGTCCAAAGATAAGATTTATTGAAATCAACCAAATTCTTTTTAATTAAAAATGTGTACCATACAGGATATGTGATTTAGTCAAAATTCTGATTTTATAGTTTTGGAAGTTTCGGAATGAAAAGCTGTCATCCAAAAATAATGCAATAATGTGGCTAGCAGAGCAAGCATCAACAATTTTAGAGCATATAAAATATTCTGAAATTAATACTGATAAAATAATTAACTGGGTCAGTCCATTCATTGAACTTGGAATTTTTTTAAGCAAATAAAAAATATGTGTAAATTTACAGATAGAAGCTTCTATATATTGATTTCTCATACTCTATAATATTATAGATCAATACGATATAATATTATAATTAAATTTACTTTATGAATTTAAAAAAAAAAACGTTTGTTTGTGCAAAAAAAAAAAAAAAGGTTTGTTAATGTTATTTCAACTTTCACTTCATCTAATTAAATATAGAATCTATTAATATATATAAAGTTGGGTTGAAATTTCACTCTAGATGAACAGTGATATAAAAGGGCTTCAATTTCACCAAATTTACAAATTTGTCACCGCTTAACCACTACACAAAACGACGCCGTTTAAGTTCAAAGAAAAAAAAATCCTTAAAATGTTCAAAAAGCTACTGTTTTTCTTGGGCGTATTGTCATTTCACAATGTAGATGAGCATTGATAAATCAACCTTCAATTTTCATAAATTTACAAAATTGCCACCTTGTTGGACCTTTTCAAAATGGCACCAATGACCGTAAAAGACAAAAAAAAAAAAAAAAA
>CATIWK010077223.1:0-10794 GCA_949634005.1 Mallotus japonicus
AACTAGAATGAATATATAGACAAGATACAACAGCTTTTAGCTATGATTAAGGTTAGTTATAACAGAATATGAAATACAAAATATACAATCAAATGAATTTGAATATCAGTTCCGAAGATCAAGGAGAATAATCCTCTGTTATTTTCTACTTCAGTGCATATTTTGATTGCCTTGAAGCTTGTATGGGTGATGATCTAAACAGGATTAATCTCAGAGTCAATGCATTTTGGTGAAGGAATCAAAAGTATTATAGCCGTTGATGAGGGGGAGGAAAGAAATATCAGACATGCAAAACTTTATGCCTGGAGGGCATTCTTTGCGCGTTTTGGAATGGTGGAGACTGAACTGAGCACATCATCTTTATGCCAAGCCAATCTGGTAGCCAAGAAATTTCGTTGTGGGCATTCTTGTACACTTATGGATGGAAAAAGCCTGCTTATTGGATGTAAGGGTACACCAATGCAATCGCTTTCTGCTTGGAAGTTCATTTGACAGAAAATCGAGCATTTGAAAGTAATTGAAATTTCCATCATGTTCTTCATAGCTAATTTTTAAGCAGCAGCTATCCAGTTTATGTGTTGATCTCTTGTCAAAGTTGTGCATACAAATGTAACTGTGTAATAATGTTGTAATCAACAAAATATTATGTAATGCTACATTATTATTTCACCAAACTTCAACCCAGCTTGATTTTGGTTTCATCTGCTTTTTCT
Organism: Mallotus japonicus; assembly: GCA_949634005.1. Taxonomy (NCBI): domain Eukaryota; kingdom Viridiplantae; phylum Streptophyta; class Magnoliopsida; order Malpighiales; family Euphorbiaceae; genus Mallotus; species Mallotus japonicus. Next base: position 714 of record CATIWK010077223.1, read on the forward strand.
ATCTTTTAGCTTATAAGTTTATGTTATCTGCAGAAGATTTTGCAGTTATTAGATGATATGCCGGATTAGCATTGCCAATAGGGAATTATCGTGCATCGCGGCACGGCATGGCAGAAGCTGCCTTGATTTCATCAAACTTTTAATATAGTATATTGTACAAGGAAATTTTGTTATCATAGGAAACTGAGACCAAGAAAAATCTTGTGTCTTGTAGCTTAAAATTTTCTAAAAATGTTGGACTACTTAGTTTGTAACGTGCATACCATAAATAGAAACCAAACTGTAAGTAGTTCCCAGTTTCAGATAGAAAATCTAAAATGTTCAATTTTCATGTTGTTCATGATAACTTAGACTATACAAACAGAAAATCTGAGAATGTGGAAGAAGCAAATGGAGCTCATTTTTATGAAACTGAAGACTCGGAAGAATCAGTGAGCATTTATTCCCAATGCTCTGATAATAGATTTTGCAAGGATAACTCATTCCAAGCAAGTCTAAGCATGTTCCCAGATCAGCAAGAAGCTTTCTTGGATTTTGGGCGTTTTGATCATACAAGGCATGATACCCTTTCTCCACCTCTTCAAGCATGTTTGGAGGAAATCGAAAAGTTCAATGAAATCAAGAGTGGAATTCAAGGTGTTGATCAACCCAAGAAGAGAAATCAATATCAGTTCTCTTCAACCTCATTTGAACTCCTAAAAGGTTATGTTGAAGGGCAGAAAAGATTGAGCAGAGAAAGAATCATTAAACCAAGCATTGATACTACACCATCCATGGAGGTGTCAAGCCACGAACTTTCAACTGAAAATATCGTCAGGGTGGCTGGAGAAAGATTTATCCGGTCATTTACTAGGACTGCTGATGTTGTTTCCATGCTTGACAATCCTTTTGACCTTTCTTTCTCAGGCCTTTCGGAGGACGATGCTCGAAAAGTTGAGCTTGCTGAACTAATCCTCATTTGTGCGGAGAAAGTAGGCGATCAACAATATGAACGTGCAAACATGTTGCTAAACCAGTGTGATCGCTTATCTTCTAGCACTGGAAATGCAGTTGAACGAGTAGTTTATTATTTTTCTAAAGCTCTTCGAGAAAGGATTGATCGAGAAACAGGAAAAAGTTTAGGAAAACAGCAGTCCTTAAATATTGAAGAAGCAATCATGGCTCCAACACCAAACATCCTGGCAAGCTACCTAGAAGTTCCTTTCTCTCAGGTTGCTCACTTTGCTGGAATCCAAGCTATTGTAGAAAATGTGACTGGTGCCACAAAGATTCATGTTATTGATCTTGGTATCAGATTAGGAGTGCAATGGACAGGCTTGATGCAAGCTTTGGTGTCAGAATCCAACTGCAATCTGGTGCTTTTAAAGATAACTGCTGTCGAAACAATGTCGAAGCAGTTAATTGAAGATACTGGCAAGAGGTTGACAAGCTTTGCCCAGTCCATTAACTTACCCTTTTCTTTCAACATAGTAATGGTGTCAGATATGTTGGATCTCAGAGACGATCAGTTTGTGTTAGAAACTGATGAAACAGTAGTTGTCTACTGTGAATATCAATTAAGGAGCCTGATTCCACTGCCGGATAGGCTAGATGCTGTGATGAAAGTGATCAGAATCCTTAATCCAAGTATAATGGTGGTCACTGAACCGGAGTATAATTCAACTTCATCATCTTTCGTGAACCGTTTCATCGAAGCACTTTTCTACTTCAGTGCATATTTTGATTGCCTCGAATCATGTATGAAAGATGAGACAAACAGGATGATTACTGAATCTTTGCACTTTGGTGAGGGAATTAAAAACATTGTGGCCACTGAAGGAGCAGAGAGGAAGATCCAAAATGCAAACCTTAATGCTTGGAGGGTATTTTTTGCACGTTTTGGGATGTTGGAGACTGAACTGAGCGCGTCATCTTTATGCCAAGCAAAACTGATTGCTAAGAAATTTGCCTGTGGGAATGCTTGTACAATAGACGTAGATGGAAAGAGCCTATTTATTGGGTGGAAGGGTACACCAATGCATTCTCTTTCTGCTTGGAAGTTCATGTAAAAAAGAAAAATCATCTTTTGTTCTGCTGTTGTCAACCATGCCTCTGATCATGTAACCTATCCTGCATTATAGATAGAATCATCTCGTAGCCAATTAAAAACCAGACATGCAGCTGTTAGCTAGTTCAGCCTGTCTAATTGTCAAAAACAAAACAGTTTTTGGCCTAAAATAATACGTGCAGAAGAATTTTGACCAAAATCTTTAATCGTTAATCTTAAAATTTAGATGGATGTTTTTTTTAAAAAAATTTTAGCATCAGGGAAACCGTAGATTTCTCTTTTCTTTTGGTGATTGTCCATACATCAATAGTCACACATTCCATATGATCTTGGCAAGAATGCAGAGTTAAACTCTCAAATGCCAAAGATCTTGATCAAGATAAGCCTTGGTTAAGACTAACTGTGCCTGTATTCAGCCAATGATTGCTATCACAACCTAGGAAGGGCTGGAATGTAATCAGCAGATAACTAGAGTCTGCATCTTGCCACGTATTGCCTTGTAACAATGGAGGCTGCAGAGGGGAAGCTTTGACTTTGAATCACGATACTTGTAAGCATTTGTACAATTTGGACCCGCACATTTCTCCCGGGATGGAGGATAACTGAAATCAAGAGATCAAACCCAAAGTCATAAAAATTGTACAAAGCAAAGGCCATTAGATACACAGTTGAGGTGGTCTTATACCTGCATGGTGCTGAATTGAAAATATCGGGGAGACCAATATCATCAGAAAAAGTAACCACATTTCCTGTAGGACCAGTGACCCATCTAATGGTACTCAATCCCAGTTTATTTGAATTGGCACCCTTTGCCTACATCATTTAATGTTATTTCTCGATTAGAATTTAGAACACATGCTAAGAACGGGCACAGAGAAAAAAACAAGTTTCATCAATTTTCAAGCACCTGAGCCAATTCATCACGCTGTTTCTTCAACTTTTCTTCCTTCTTCTTTCTACCAGAATCTTGACCAAGGATCTTTCTAATTGCCTCAGCCTAAATAATCAACCATTAGAATATTTCCCAAATTTCTCTAGCAGCTATAAAATAATACACTAAGTGAAGGGCAAACCTCAGCTTCCTTAGCTGCCTTCTCTGACTGGATCCTACGCCTCTGTGCAGCTTCCGCTTTCTTCAGTTGCTGCTCCACTTCAGAGAGTTTCACCTTTTGCCCTGTCATGAAGAAACCAATAGCAGAAAAAACAGGTTTAGTTATTATCTCAAGATAAAGATCTAGGCATGCATATCCAATTTATAAAACAGTTCATCCAAGCTGTAAAATGTGACTTGTCCAAAAGAGGAGGGGAGAAACACTCACTTTTAGGAGGGGCCGGAGGCAGACCATTTGGGAATTCAATGGGACTAGCACTAGTTCTACTCCTTCCTTCCAAAAATCCCAGTCCCTTGCTTTTGTCTCCAGGCTCATCATCGGATATAGGTTCTTCATCTTCCATGTAATCTTTATCCTCGTATGATTTTTCTGATCTCAACTTCGTTATGCCTTCATTGCCCAAGTTTGATAGTTTATAATTTTTCATGTCAACATACATTTCATCCTCCCTTAGCCTACCATTTGAAGAAGCTTTAGAAGCATTGAGTCTCCCAAGGTAACGGATTTCCTCATCTGCATCATCATCATCTTCACCAAGTCCCATATCAATAACACGTCTCTTGGGTACCCGTTTACTTTTACGAAGTGGCTCGTATTCATAGGTTTCATTTACATGCACACTTGCACCATGCATCTTTACTCTTAAAGACTGGTTCTGAATCACAATTGTAACTTATAAGTATAAACAGAAAAGGTGGTCTACTAGAAAACCTTGACAGCCAAAATTGTAATTATCAGACCATAATCCCGAAATAAGTCACTTGTCATTGCAGAAAATTAGCAAGAGATTTAATTTCAATTCTAAAATAAAAGAATGGACAAATATCAGCAGCAAAGAAATTTAATCCTTGAGCATTTTAGAACAGAAACATTAGCAATAGCATGTGTTAGATACCTGAAGATGCACCTTATCTTGTGGCTGAGGTACATTAAAATGCTGAGAAGCTTCTGAGGCATACTTAGTGTGTATGGTATGAGTAACACCACCAAGCTTAAGCTTAAGCTTCTTCAGCCTGTTCTCACTTCTCCCATCAGAATAAACTGATGTTTCCCTAACATGACACTCTTCTTCATTGGATCCACTGCCTAATAATCGTGTAGACTGTGGCAAAAAAGTATAAATCTGTGAAAATTTCTGTGGATCAGAACAAGGTTGACGAGAACCACTACTCCTCTTCTTCCGCAGAGCAAAACTGAAATTACCAAACCATGCCTCATTGAAATCATCCATTTATGATGAAGTTCTGCAAAGGGTTATAACTTGTTGTATCTCAAATAAAGAAGCACTAATCAGACAATCAACCGATTCCAATGACAGCACCTCAGCTGGCTTGAGAACTAATATAGATGCCTGCCACCTGCATACACAACGAACTCATGTGATGTTTAATGGACCAGTAGAAGTGTATGCATGAAGAATAAATTAATAACAATAAGAAAACACCAACATTTATACATATAATCTAATAGGAAGACCGTGAGGTGGTAATATTGGCATATCTCGTCATACAATAACAATCTTAGTTCACACTAACTTTTGGAGAATTTCGTGAACCAAACAAAGGTGCATTTCGAGTTAAAGCTAGATCAAAAGAATCAAACTAACTGGCAAGCGAAAGAATAACTAACAGGACCACAGATAACAATAAATAGCAGCACCTAAAAAAAAAAAAACAGTTTAAAATCATGCAAAAGTTGATAATCCTGAGAGAGACAGGCAAAGAAAACAAACCTAAATTACAAGATGAGTAGGGAAAAAAAAAACACTACATATTTAGCAGAACAAATCAAGAAAAATACCTTTTCAGCTCAATTCAACAAAAGCACACTTCTTTGGCAACTAAGAGCTAAATTTTTCAGTAGGGTGCTATTTTACAATGAAAAAGGCTTAAACTTTTCCTTCAAAACAAATCCTATTAAGAACAGCAAAGAACAATAACAAGTAACAGCAAGAACCCAGAAAATGTGGACCTTTACCTAGCAAAGAAGGAGCATGAAACCCTAAAATGGCATCAACAAGAGAAGTGATATGTGTGTGTGTTGTTTTTTTTTTTTTTTTTTTGCTAAGTATTGGAGAAAAAGATCTGGGGGTCTTTTTCTCCTTCTGGGAATTTGGGTAAAGTCAGGTTTATTGGATATGAACCAAGTATTAGAGTAAGGAAATGAATTTTTCCATTTTCAGACTGGTTTTTGTAAAGGACAGTGATACTGTGGCTCTTTATCTGCTCCATTTTTTCCCTCTTTTTTTTTTTTTTTTTTTTTTGCCAGAATTTTTTCCCTCTAAGCTTTTTTTTTTTCCTTTATTTATTTATTTATTTTTCTCAAAGCTTCTTTGAATTTATATTCAGCAGGTGGAGAAGTACAGGAATGACAATGGGCTAGAGGACCATGGCAAAGCCCAAAGCTGATGCTGTAATTAACTGTTTCATATACATACAAACAATTACAGTAAAATAATGACTAGAATTGCTGGCGTTTTGTGCCTCTCCTGGGTCCTCTCGCTCCCCTATACTAATGTGCTTGACCACAGTACAAAAAAAATAATGATTAGAATTTAAAATTGGAAAAAAGAGTCAAAATTCTTTGTTAATGAATGTTTTTGATTGATTGCTAAATTGGGTGCAAACTCATAATTTCATTGGTGATCCTGATTTATTACATTAATGATTTTGACAATTCTATCTATTGAGAAAAAGAAAGTTAAAAATGAAATTGGCTATTCAATTCTTGAAGAACTGAAGGTAGGTACAGTTGCCAGAGTTTAATCATATAAATGGCATGTACTAAAACCAATCAAGAAAGGGAATTGAAACATTCATAGGCAATAAATTCAACATCTTGTTCATTTATTTGCTAGTGGCTTTTCAGAATAATAACAAAAATACAATCCAACTCTAGTCTTAACAAGGTTGCTAAAAGAACTCCTTCTAATAGTCCTATATTAAAAAGCTCATCAGGCAACACAAATTAGCGAATCACTTTATGAAAGAAGCAATGACCAGGCAATTGTCAGTCATGTTCTCCAGCTTGTCACCGTATTTAGCCATCGGATTAGACCCACCAGCCTCGTCATTACATGTTTCATAATCCGCAATCGCAGCACTGAGCATAGTATTCATGGTGCCTGTATCTTTCTCTAGAATTGCTTCCTGTGCGATATGGAAATTATCCACAGCATCAATATATGTTCCAATACAATCCTGAAGGGTAGATGCTGTTTCAGGAGGAGTATGAGATGCATTAGCCAGTTTCTGAGCATAAGAAATAGCTGCTTTTGTTTGTTTAATTGCAGCCTCTATTGAGATTTGAAGCACAGAAACGGTATCAGTCTTGCCTTTGAAGAAAGGGGTGATTGATGATAGGCAAAGTGCAGGATAATCTGTTTTGTCACATATTTTCTTGAGTGCAGGATTTGGTTTTGTGGTTCCTGAAACAGCAAAAGCAACGGGTGGAGGACTAGGCTTGGTGGTTCCTAAAACAACAACATTTGGCTCTTCTTTCAATAAACGCCGCATAAAAAATGCAGTTTCTGATGGAGTTCCTGAAGATGGAGTCGATGCTAAAATGGCTTGTGCAAAGTTAATGAGCAACAAGAACAATGCGAGAAATGGCTTCTTCAGATTGCTGCAAGACTCCATTATTTCAAGGTTTAATTGCATATCAGAATAAGAGGAGAGGAAAAGGAATTAATAGCAATGTGAAAGAAGAAATAAACTTGAAGTAGTTTGGTTGGTTATGACTATAAATGAGCAAGTATCCTGGAATATAGGGTCTCCATCAGAAATATAGAATGAGCAAGTTATAACTTATCCTTTAACAAGCCATTTATGGACATTATCAAGAAATTTTTGGTAAATTTCCTTTTCTGTTTTTTCTTTCACTAACCGTTATAGATGTTTTGCTTATGTGTTTGGCATTGTTTTGTGGATTTTTTCATTGGTGGAGCTTAACTGGTCATTGAACTCCTTAATCTTCTGCACCACTGATTGGATTGCAAAACTAAATAAATCGAGTAGAAAAGGAAGATTTGAAACACCTAACGAATCCATAACTAGATCACACAAGACAAACGTGTCTTGGTCACTGATCTTGATCGCATAAGACTATACCAAGAGTTCAATACTTCAATTAATCCAAAAGAAAAAAAAAAGACTGAAAGCAACCATTTGATATCAGAATATTTGCTTCAACAAGCAAGCACAAGATAAAAAAAACACTTAAAATGATACATTAAACACATCACAATAGCAATTTGAAGAGTTGATAGAAAAAATTTATTCATTAAACCTTTACATTAGGAGAATAATATTACAAACGGTTGAATAACATTGTAATTGCACACATACACTAGGCAAACTCCATCAACAGATATATATATATATATTGACTGGAAAATTGCCAACTTAGCTATAAGAGTTACATTCAACGAGTCTGTGTTCAGCAAAAGGAACCCAGCTCAACTGAAGCCTACATGGCATTTATTCCATTAGAGTAAGGGGAGACCTAGCTTTCGTGGTCGGTCTGCTTCACAACAGTAACAGGGCATGAGCCATTATTCACCACATAATTGCTGACACTGCCCAATATGGCCCTGCAAAAGTTCATATTACCACACAAGCAAATGATAAGAAAACCAATTCCCTTGCCGAGAAAAACCTCATAAAAAAAACTTTAGCAATATTAAAGCAATAAAATAAGGATCACAGCAAAGGACTTCTATGGAGATAAGAGAGAAAATAAGCCAGGAACCAAAAAGATACAAGATTCAACATGTTTAAGAGAAAAAAAAAAAAAGGAGACTTTTAATGGGACCGAACCTCTTAATCTTGCCAAGTCCTCTGTTTCCTATAACAAGACAGCTCAAAGGGATCTGATCAATCGCTTCACATATCTTGTCACGAGGATCACCCCAAAAGATCTTCATAATCACCACAATCTGCTCATAGCTCCCAAAATTTATTTACTTTTTTAGTCAGACAGCCAAAACTGCAAGTTATGAATCAAGAAATTGAAATTAATTGTTTCAGCACACAAAAAAAAAAAAAAGCACAAAACCTGTTTCTCTCTAGCAACAGTGTTCACAATATCCAGAGTTTCTGGATCAGGCTTCACACCATATTTCTTCATGACCGCAGGATCACAAAGTTCATGTAGAGGGATTAAAGCTGCACACACACCCACAATATCACTTACAAATGAATTTTCCGACAAAACAAAAAGTGAAAGAATTAAGATTGCAGATTATTACGGGAGCCCGTGACTGCCCAAAGCTGCATCTCGCCTTCTTCATAGTTGCCTTCAGGGCGAACAGTAATGAGGACAAGATGATCCCCGTTTCGGACAACGTTATCCAGTGCCCATTTTAATGCTTTCCTGCTGCACGGTGAGAAATCCACCGCTACTCCCACTCTTCTTTCTCCTTCCATTTTTTACCTTTTTTGTTATCTTTCTTTCTTTCTTTCTATTTCTCTTTTGAAGGAAGCCACAAGCAGACCGCAACTTCAGAGGTTTGACGACGATTAACTTTTGACTTATTATCACAACCGTTGGATGTGATAATCCGAGAACACAGCGATCTAATTATCAAATGCCCCTCCTCTCAGACAGGGCCTACTGTAAGTGAAAAAGGACAGGATTATTATATCTCTACTTTTTAATAATGAGCAAACGACACAACCACTGAATAATGGAACTCCCACGTACACCTGCTTTTTTACCTTGTCGGAGGCCGCACATGTGGCATGAGCCACGTCATAGCATTTAGCTAACGTGGCATGCGAAACACCATCAAGTGCGCTTACATGGCTGTAGCCACAGCATCAGATTGGCCAATGTGGCATAAGACATGTCATTTATGAATCTAATGTGGCAGTGGCCGCATTATCATTTTGTCACACCTATTTTTTAGCTATGTAATCAACTTCACTTATGTGGCATGAGACGCATTATTAACTTTGATTACATCACCCATAAGGCCACGCGTCTCTTGTAGGGGTGAGCATCGGTCGGTTCGGTACATGAAACCCAAGTTTTAATCTGTATTTTTAAGTGAAAAATGAACACCGAACTGAGCTAAAAATAGCATTAGAATTATCGGTTCAGTAGACCGAAAGTGATCAGTATTTTCGGTTTGATTAATTGGATGGGTTTGATTGGATCCAATTGTTTTCTGGCCAAAAAACAACAGAAATATAAACTAACATTCATCTTATATTATATATTGGGACAAAGTCCATGAGTTTTCCACTGAGAACAATTACAGAATGGGCTTAAATACAATTAAATACAGGAAATATAAAAGATTAGTCATTTGCTAAATACAAAAAAATGGGCTAAAATATACAGAAACTAACTGTTAGCTACAATTCCTATATTTAGTTAGTTGCCTAGGGCAACTTGCCCTCATGTTGCGGCTTCAAAGCAAAAAATATTGATGCTTGCAGGCTGCAAGTCAAATTTATACAAAAAATAATAGTAATGGCCTGCATAAAAAATAAAAAAAATTCTGATTGCAGTGTCATCAATGAAGCACCCAAAATATATACCAACCAGCAAGCATCCTGCAAATAAATAACACAAGTCCAAACAAATGAAAAAATAAAAAATTCTAACTCATGAAAAGCAACACAATGGAAGGAATGGACCTAAGGAAAAATGGGCTCAGCTTCAAAGTTTCAAGTCATGTGAAAATATGCAGCAACAAAATCTGGCAACAAAGATATGCTACCCAAGAAATTGTATAAGCCACCATATTCACATAACCTGAAGACTTAGGTGGAAGCATGTGGCACCTGTTAAGGATGCCAAACATACATTGTATGTATATGATTAACACATGACATATTTATTAATGTCAAATTTTTAACTCACAATTCAACATATGTAATAAAACTATTTATACAAGTAATACATATCACACACC
>CATIWK010077252.1:0-11551 GCA_949634005.1 Mallotus japonicus
GCAAATACTATAGCCAAACAGCTCGGCCAGCTGCAATCAAATTAAACTTCAAGCTTGTGGTCAAGCTTAAAATCAAGAATCAGAGAAATTAAATTAGGGTTTTATCAGTCTACATTATGTGATTAAAAATGTTAAAATTAGCAAAACCCATATCAAGATTTGATGAATTCGAAGCTTATATAAAAGCAAACAGAAGAGTACCTTCTAGTCAAATGCAAGATTTGATGAGGAAGTAGGTCTCGTGAAGTAGAGCAATACCTGAGATAGAGAGCGACACAGTGAGCAAGCGGTGGCGAGAGTGGTTCTTGTAATTTAAGTTAAGCCTAAAATTAATTCAAATGATGCATTACCCATTGTTTGTCGGTGATTGAGCAGCCTATGACCTCAATAATTATGCAAAATTATGGTCTAATTAATTATTTATTTCAATAATAATTAACAATCACAGTACTGGATGAGCAAGGCAAAAACCATTTGACCATCGGATATTTCACAAACTGCAGAATTAAGTAAACCGGAAGTTCAACTTGTTTGTACCTGAGATTAAGCTTGTCACGCCGGAAGTTCAAGAGCACACCACCTTCCTGCGGTGAAGCCGGAATGGAAAACTGCAAAACAGAGCAGATCGAGATGAAGGAGAAAATGCGATCTGGTAAAGCAAATAGACTGTTTACGCAAGTCTGGTGAGCAGAATGGCAGCTCGCACGAGTGGGGCAGAAGAAGAAGGAGAGGCGAAAACGAGAAGGAGAAGAAGGACAAAATGAGGAAACGAGAAGTAGATGAAGGGGAGGCTGTGGAGAAAAAAATTTAGGGCATTTTTAGATATTAAGTTTTTTTTTTTTTTTTACCAAATTTTAGATATTAAGTTTAGGGCATCTTTCGATATCAGTTTTGATAAAAAAAAAAAATTTCTTTTTAACAAATTTTTGATAAAAATTAAGTAGTTGATAAAAACTACATAGTTTTGTTTAAATGTATATTGAGTTAATGTTAAAATTTAAAACTAAATTAGATTAATATTATGTTAGAAAAATTAGGTTAATAACTTAATATTATATTTATAACAATATCATATTTATATTAATTTTGATAAAACTAGGTTAATATTATATTTATATTAATATCATATCAGGTTAATATTATATTAAAATTTAAAACTAAATTAGGTTAATATCACATTAGGTTAATATCAAAACTTAAAACTTAAATTTTTGTCATAACATCAATATTAATTTAATGAAATCCATATAAATTTAGGGCATTTTTGGATATAAGTTTAGGGCATCTTTGGATATCAAAACTCAAAACTACGTAGTTTTGTTTAGATGTATATTGGTTAATGTTAAAACTGAAAACTAAATTAGATTAATATCATGTTAAAAAAATTAGGTTAATAACTTAATATCATATTTATATTAGTTTTGATAAAACTACGTTAATATTATATTTATATTAATATCATATTAGATTAATATTATATCAAAACTTAAAATTAAAGTAGGTTAATATCAAAACTTAAAACTAAACTGAAAACTTAATTTTTATCATAACATCAATACTAATTTAATGAAATCCATATAAATTTGATATAAATATGTGATTCTTACTCTATTTTACAATTTAAAATCTAACTTAATAATAAATTAGTATTGTATAGTATTTATTTGAGACTAATACTTGATATAAATCTAATTGATGAATACTTAATGTAAATCTAACCATTTAGATTAAAATTAACTACTTAATTATCAAATAATAACTTACACTAAATTTATGAAAATTTTTATTATTAATATTAGTTAATACTGAATTATATAACTTTAATAATTTTATTATATTATTAAAACAATTAATAATACTAGTTAGCACTAAAAATATATAATTTTATTATAAATACATAAATTTATATTATATTATATATATATAGGTTTATACGTGTTTAAATGGGTTAATAATTAATCGTGTTAACCTATTTATGAAGTGTGTTAATACGTGTTTAAACGGGTTACAGGTTAATCATGTGACTTGTTTAATAAACGTATTTATACATGTTTAAATGGGTTAGGCGAGTTCAACCCGTTTAGACACAATTTTATTCATGTTTTAAATGGGTTGACCCATTTATGACCCGAACCTATTTAACCCAAACCCAAACAAGTTTAACTCTGTGACGTGTCATGTCGTGTTGTTTAAATGGGTCATGTCACAAATTGCCAGCCCTAAATTTATCGCATAAAACCTTTTTCTCTTCCCTGAAATAGCATTATGGCAAAAAGTAAACAACTTGTCGTTCTTTCGGGTTATTGGCTCGTTTCCTTAATTCAGCAAGTGTCTCTTTTTTGAACAACTGGCAGTTCAAGGGGAGGGGATTGAACCTATGACCACACCTTATAATATACATCGCCTAAGCCAATAGGCTATAAAAGGAGGACTATGTATTGAGTTATTAAAATTCACAATATTTTTTTATAAAAATTTTATTTTTAAATGCACGTATTCTATTACATGTAAAGCACTCTAATTCTATTAAATCTAAAACATTACTCTTTACTTTATTTTTTATTCTAAAACATCCCTTTTTGCAATTATTTTTTATTTTTATTTTATTTTATTTATTCAATTATTATTAGTACTTTATATATTAAAAATATATTTGTACTCTTAATAAAAATAATAAAATAAAATTATTACAATCATTTTTTTAATTCTCAATCATTATATTTATTTTTATCCTCTGGACGAGGACAACTTGAGGTAAATTGTGTACATGATTCCTAAACTTTGTGTTTGATTACAATTTGGTCACAAAAAACTTTAATTTATATCTTTATACTTACTAAATTTTTATTTAGGCTTCACAAGTAGTCTTTATAATTATTTTTGATCCACAAACGTTCCAATAATACTATTTAGTCCAAAATTTGAAGAAAGCATACAAATAAGTCCATATTTTCTATATTAATATAAAAATTAATAAAAAACTTAAAAATTATCTTAAGGGATAAATACCTCATTTCTAAAATAATATAAAAAATTATTTGATTAGAGAATAAAATAAATATTAGAATTTATCTTCATTTTAAAATTTTTTTAAGATAAACTATAAATTAATAAAATATTTGTATATTATATTATATTCAAATGATTTATAAATATAATTTTTTATTTTTATTGAAATATTTTTTAATTTTACATGTAATAAAATTATATATTAATAATAATAATATTTGTATATTATATTATAATTTAAGGATGATATATGGACTTATTTGCATGTTATTTTCAAATTTTGGACAAAAATGGTAATACTAGATTGTTTATGGATTAAAAAATTTTATAAAGACTGCATATGAATCCTAAATAGAAATTTAGTAACTAAAAAGATACAAATTAAAATTTTATAATCAAATTATAATCAAGTACAAAGTTTAGTAACCATCCATATAATTTATTCGCTACTGTTAGCTACTGTCCAGGGATTTCTGTGGCCAAATCTTTAATTTTGTTCACAACGACATTGTGATTAAAATGCTTATGTTAAATTACAGCATCTTTATAATTTACTCACGATTTTGTTTTCAATTTAGTTGAATGTCATTTCGCAAGGCACGAATAAGTCTGCTTGTTATAAATGATTTAAGCTTGCTGATTATATTTGTAAACAAGCAAGCTGGTTATGTTTATTTCTTGACAGTGTTCTAGGCAAGCCAAAATGCAAAATGTGTAGTTTGAATTTGCAAACAAGTAGGATCAATCACTTAAAATGTACATGATGTCAAACTTCTAAAAATCAAACAATATACATTAGGAGTCAACACCTAAATTAATAGAAGTTGAAATGGAATTATTAGTATCTGGTTACAAGAATATATAAACTACTAATACAAATCTGCATCTAAGACATTAGAAAATAGTCACAAACTAGCATGACTATAACAAAAACTTGCATCTAGTTGCCTCTAATAGCTTACATAAACACATACACTAGCATGACTATTACAAGCGCATAAAAACCCATCTTATACATTTATGTGCTCCTTTTTAATTTCTTCATCTCCAACTCAGTCAACATAAATTTAGCCTTCATCAAACTCAGTTCATTATGAGTATTGCCTTCATCCCCACTGTCTTTGCTATTAGTGTGCATCATTTTCAAATTTCCCTTTAGCTTCTTTAATTCATGCAAAACTATTACCATCCTTTCATTAACCCACTCATCATGCCATTTGAAGAAATCACAATGCATATTCTATAAGAAGAATCACAAAACCAAAAATTGTAACACATTATGAACATAAAATTATTAAAAATTAATAATTGAAATTTTCATTAAAATTTGCAAGAGAAAACTATAACATTACACATTTCCTCATTTTGAAAACGAGGTATCTTACAAGCACGATTCAAAAGGGAGTATCTTACAAGAATGATTTGTTCCCAATTCCCAAACTATTCAAAAAATTATGCCCACAATTTAATTCAATTCTTGATGTCAAAAAACGAGTAGGATTTCCATAATTTCATTTCATTGCATCACAGTTGCTTCGATTACTTGCATTTGAATGCTTTGACATTTTTTTTCTTCAATTACCTAAGAAATTCTAATAGGTTCAACAAAAGCAAGAAGAATTCAAAGGGGAGAAGCTATGTCAACCTTCAATTTCTGAGATAATGTATGGAAATGAGTCTCAGAGCCCTACAAAATCGATGATGAAGAAGAAGTGAACAATGTTAATTAATCCCCCTTAGAACCATAATAACGTGAAAAAAAAATTTATACATACGATACTGTTTTAATGTGTCAAAAATGATCAGTTTTGAATGTTTCACTTTTCTTTTTTATTAATTTCCACATGTGTTAATTGCTGCACACGTCAGCCATTCCACGTCATCACTTGGACAACCAATTTTGACCGAGGGTAGATTTGCACCATGTCAAATAGTTCATATGTCAATTTACAATAATTTTAAAATTTGGATAGATTTGAAAAATGGGCATTAATTAATGGTAGATAGATATAAAAACCCTTTGTAGGAAGGTTGAAACATCCAAAAACCATAAAAGTACTGAAAGCTGTAAACATTAGGCAATGTGGCAACAACATAATTATGCCTTAACACACTTAACATAATCTACGATTAGCCTTCAAGACCAAAATTTTTGCACCTTCTTCAGTAATTTTAGTAATATGAAATTTTCAACATTGTAAACATGTCAAATATCAGCTTCAAAAGCAAGTAGATCATTAAACAAAATTTGCTGTTAAAACTAACAGAAGGAAAAAAAAAGGTTGATTTACATAATTGAAGACAAATAAAATGACTTTGTTTACATATGGGCTATTCTGAAAATCATATTTATGTAACATGTGAATACCACTAATCTCAAATATGAAAGAGCTAAATGATGTTGGATGACCAGGCAAAACCACCTAGTTTATGGGCTGATACCAAAACAAGCCATTTTAAATAATCTAAAACTCAAAATGAGTAGCTTCACAATTCAGAAAAATTCAAGAAAAAAATGAAATTCAAAATTTAGAAAATAAAAATATGTGGAGATTCAGATTCAAAAAAATCAAATTCAGAAATTAGCTTCAGCTAGTTTTTAATACTCACAATTATAGAATTTTCAGCAAGTATTTCATAATAAGCAAAAATTTTAGTCAGTATCTAATACTCACAACATATAGAATTTTCAGCTTCATAAATTTTGAGATGCCCTTGGCACGACATTCTCTAACATCTCAGAGTCCTGGATAATCTCTAATGGATATATATATATATATATATATATATATATATATATTAATGCAAATAAAAAGATAATATTTACATAAAAATAACTAAATATCATACTGGATGCGAAGCTTTCAAGTTCTTCCAACGTTTTTTCAATTTTAATAAGTTTATTAGAATTTCGCAACCAATCTTGACAACATATAAGAACTTCAACTGTAATAGGAGTTAAAGAACTCCTAAATTGGTCCAAGGTCCTTCCTCCAGTGCTAATTGTTGATTCGGAAGCTATGGTTAAAGATTAAATGGCTAAAACATCCTTGGTAACTTTTGATAAAGTTAGATATCTAACCAAATTAACTTTTCACAACCCAAAATGTCAAATTTGAGAGTAAATTTTTCAAAAAAACTCCTATAAATAGAATTTTAAATTGGGGAATGCTTATTTAGATAAATTCTTTAAACCCTTCCCCTTTAACAAACCTAAAAGGTGGCTCATCCTTTATAATCATTCTAACGAAAGCATTTCTAATAGCTTCTTGATCAAAATTCCAATATGTTAATTTAGAATTTTCATACTCACTTGCACTTTGAAAATTCAAAATTTGTTGGGATTTGTTTGATTTGTTATGAGCATCAACAATTTTTTTTTTATATGGAAACTTCTTTCAACTTATCCTTAGATGTTTCCATAATGTTGAAGTGCCCAAAGAACTTTTAGCTTGATAATCTTTTCCATACCATACACATATAACTCTCCCATTAAAACTCTTTTATTTTTTAAAATGGACCCAAAGCCCAGACCTATCTTTATCCGCAGAAGTATCAACAGATTCTTGATTACCTTCTATTTAACATGCAATTGAATGAGGGATAACCATATTTGTTGGTACAACCATGTCTTTTGAAGGTGATGGCATAGGAGCTAACAATATATCATCTGAATTAGTTGGTGCTTTTATTTTATTGACACTTATAGTCCCTGTTAAAATTATAGTCAATTTGTTAATTAATCGGCAAAATAATTATTATGAACTGAAAAATTACTTCAAAAAATAAAATTTGACAGAATTGGAATGATTGTTTTTTCTACTGCTCAACTTAAAGGCCATTAGCTCGGAGTTCAGCCAATGTTTTTAATTCAAATAGTTGCAGGCTGTCTAGTAATATGAGAAAATAATCAAAAAATAATTAGAGAAATAAAAAAAATAAGACCACATAAAGAAGCAGAAAATAATTAAGATCAGTTTAGTTAGTTTTCTATTTGGATTCTAGCTCTTATATTAGCATACGTTATGATCCTGCAAGTCTATTGTATAAATGATTTAATGTTTTTTCCTATTTAGCTTTTAAACAATCAAAACAAAAATAATTAGAGAAATAGACAGTCCTATTTTGATTATCTCTTTTCAAATTTTGAAGCTTTTTTTTTTATGATAGTTGACCAGCAAATACTCAAAACCTTCTTTTTTAACTAAAAAAAATTGATTAATAGGATTTATGCCCCCACTAATTGTCTACCAAATTAGCATTAGAGCAAGCATGTGAAGTGTTCAATTTAGAGGCCACCCCCAATTAAAACTTGTTTCTTAAAAAGTAAGATATAAAATCTTAATGCTAATCCAAAAACCTTGCCAAAAACCCAATCCAATCCAATAAAAGCAAAACAAAACATTTAATTGCTATAAGTACAACATCCAATATTCTAATCAATAAAAAAATCTACAATTAAATAAGAAAATAATTCTCTAAGACTCTAAGAAATCAAAATGTAAAGCATTCAATTTCACTAATAACCAAACACAAACAAATATTCCAATAAACAATTTCAGCAAAGAAGCCAAATACTACAAAATTTGCAATCAATTTCAATTCCATTATCACAAAAAAAGCTTCAAAATCTGAAAAGAGATAATCAAAATAGGACGAACCCATTTCAAGAATATAATCAAAACCTACTCTTTCACACACATATATATATACACACCTAAAAAGAGGAGAACGAGGAATGAAACAAATGAATGAGAGGTCTGTTGAAGTTGAGAATGGCATTGACAAAGCAAATGAAAGAGAAGTCTATTAATGTCAAGAATGCCATTGAGGAGAGAATGCGATTTGCGTTAGGGAATCGCTGCAGAATTAGGTTAGGTTTTTTAAAATGGGAAAGAAACAAGAGGCGACTTGAATGGTGGAGAAAAGAGAAATTAGGTTTTCAGTTTTAGTTTGTCTTAAATATCCCCATTCATAATGTTAAAGTATATAGTTTTGTCCAAAACTATGTGGTTTTACAAAAATTGATATATTATTATTATTATTATTATTATTTATTTTTTTATCTTATAAAATTATATAGTTTAATTGTTAATTTATATATTCAGAATTAACAATTAATAAATTAAATATAAGAAAGTATATTTTTTTTACTTTATATTAAATATTTTATACTACTAATAATAATATTTTTAATTAAATTTCACTTTTAAGTTTTATTTTAATATTTATATTAAAATAATTTGAACATAGCTATCAATTTTACTATAAAAAGTTTTATTTATAATATTAAAATTTTATTATATTATTTAAACATGTATTACGAATTGATTATAGAAAATTAATTAATTAAATAATTTTCTAATTGCCTATACAATTTTATTAAAAGGGATAAGTACATTTTTGATCCCTGTGGTTTTGCCTTTTGACAAAACCAGTCTTGTGTTATTTTTTTTAGCTTTTAAGTACCATATGTTTCACATTGTTACACTTTAGTACCCTTCTAACAAATATTGTTTAAAATATATGCTTTAATGTAAAAATCATATGCATTTTTAATGTTAAAATCATATAATGAGTAATATATTATTCAACTAACTACAATAAACTCACAAAAATCAAATTTAGATGTATTTTTAATTTAATTATTAATAAAAAGAAATGATTTTTAAAATAAATTTACAATATTTTTAAAAATAACTAATTAATTGTATTGATCGTAAATCATATATAGAATAAATTTATCATTGAAAATTAATATTAATATTATATTAATATTTTATTATAAAATAATGATGATATTAGTTAAAAGGGTACTAAAGTGTAAAAAAATGTAAAACACATGGTACTAAAAAAAAAACCACATGACTAGTTTTGTCAAAAGGCAAAACCACAAGGATCAAAATTGTACTTATCCCTTATTAAAATAATGTTAAATTTCATTTATAACACATGTTTTTTAAACTTGATTATTAATTATATATATAGAGATATATGTGTATTTATGTATGTATGCGTATATATACATATATATATGTCATACCTCGTCTCACGTAACCCAAGATGGATGTTTAAAACAAACCATTCAGCAAACCATTTAACTTAGACAATTTATGTTATATTTGGAATTTCATTTGCTAAAAGAATTAAAAATAATCTCTTAGAAATGTTTGATACCATTCATGTAAAGTATTTAGGAGATAAAGAAATTTTTGCAATTTAATATATTTATGTATATAAACTAAAGTGTTACAAAATTTAGTAGTAGAGAAAACTATACCTTCTCTTAAAACTAAATTCATGTATAGGTTTGAATATTAGAAACATAGTAGTAAACATCATTAAGATAGTGTAAAACATGTTTACAATAGTTATTTTCCATATGGTCTAGCCACCATCGTTTAATTTTAAAATACTAACATTCACAACACATAAGAAACAAAGTTGAACAATAAAAATACAAGGCTTCTCTGACAAGGATGTTGGCCAACCTTACTATCCAACTTCTATCTACACTCACTCAGCTCAAGCCACCCTCTAACAAGCCCTACTATCTGAAAAACTTATAAAACCAGAGTAAAATGAGTACAGAAATACTCAGTGAATAGATGTTACAAGCAGAAAATAATTTGGTTAAACCAAACATAATAAATGTCTCAATCAGCATACTAAAGTAATAAAAATCAATTTATAATTCACTTTAAATATTAAGCCTATTATTCCCTTCAACTTATATAAAGCTCAGGTGAATTAAACACATACTTTTCCATATATCAATACAACATTTATTATGTATTAACCATCTCTAAATAAGCATCACAACCCAACCATAACATACAGGCCATCACAAACTCACTCTCTAGGCACACTTGAAGGCTAACCCTTCGACTACATTAGCACGGAATGGCCCTTCTCCCTTCACCGTCCTTCAATCAAGTGCCCTATTGTTTATTGCGCAATAACAACCAACACAATCTCAAATGTGCATATTTCATCTCAGTACATTCAACAACTCACATAGGGTGGTAATACACAAACCAAATGCCATTTTCACCAAATAATAAATCAAAACAACATTATCGCATTTATAATTCAATAAGCATTTAAAATCAACAGTCTTCATCATAATTCAAATAAGAGAGAAACCATGTAGAGCATAAGCTTATTTAAAATCACCAAATAAATAAAATAACTTCAAATCAGGTTGCTAAACAAGGCATATATTAATAATACACTTAACTTGCACACACTTGAAACCGTTATTGTTTCAAAGCTTAAATACTCCAAATAATGAATTTGAATGTAAACAATACTTGATTATATGTGAATGTAAATAAGTATATCCAAAATTTAATTAAATTTAAAGTTCCAAGCTATGCAAGACTGGAGTGTGGAGTGTGCCTTGTGAAAACTTTTGATAATTGTGTCACGATCTTTCCTTGATTCATGTTATTTTGTGCTGCTATAGTAAATATTATTTGAGCTATACGTTTATTTGTTGTTCTTTATTCACTTATTGGGTAATTTCTTGAGATATTTACACAAATAGGTACTTTAAAAAAATATTTACTAAAATATCCAAATTTTTTGTTATTTACTGATTTTAGCACTTTTATTACACTAATGTGTAAATTATTTACGTATCTTAGAGTTAAATTTTAATAAGTTTTAAATAAACAATAAATTAATTAATGATGTTTTTAGGTTTAATTGTGTCATTAGTATAGTTTAGGAATTTATTTGAGTTTTTAATTTATTTATGTATTTTGGTGATTTTTACTTTATTTTGTCTTTTATTTTATAGTAGGCCTGTATGGTTGACTACAAATGGGCTAAGAAAACAAAAAGCTCAATTTGCCGAGGAAAGAAAGCCAAGCCACATTTTAAGCCATGAAAGCCTCAAAGATTGAAGACATTGCACGACATGAAGCCGTGATCTTACGCCGTGTTTGATGAATTGTTCCGGTTCCGCATGTTACAAGGAATTATGAGAAATTAAGGATTCCTCAGCTACCCTAACTGCTATAGAAGGATAACAACGTATCTAGGGTAAAAAAGGAGAAAAAGGGACGCAAAAAGATGGATCGAGACAGAGACTCAGAGAGGCAGAGATCATACAGAGGCTTGGAGATTCATTCTACAATTTTCAGTTTAATCTGCCTTGTTTGTTTTCTATTATTTTTCATGGATTTTGTCCTAACGATGAGTGGCTAGTTTACTTTTAGGGTTTGGGAATAGGAGTAGCTATTCCATGACGTGAATGAACACATGGTTTTATTATTTTAATTTGATATTCAGTTAATCCTTTGAGTTGAATTAATGTATGCTTTCATTCTTGGCCGGCTTGTTTGCATATTTATGGGTGAAATAACCAACGAGAGTTAGGAGAATTCATTAGCTTAAGACTCATAGGACTTAGATCACTCGACCACGAGAGTAGGCGAGCTCTTCGGGGAACCATGACTGTAGACAGAGTTTACGGTGGTAAACCAATAATTGTTAAGGAACCTAATGAGCTTAGATTAACTTCTTAATCACGAGA
>CATIWK010077287.1:0-17366 GCA_949634005.1 Mallotus japonicus
CTATGGTATCCATCAGACGCATAAAAGTCACCATAGTAAAATGCCAATATATCTCCCATCTCTTTGTTACCCATGAATCTCTTTATTTGAAAAAAGCTTTTTCCAAATATATATAAACCAAGTATAAAACTGTTTACTTCAGCTTCACTCCACGGATAATTGAAAGAACCAGGAACAAGATCATAGTTTCCGTTTCTATGCAGCTGAGATATATTAGCTTCCATTGCCACACTGGACTCAAGATTGGCTGGTTTTGATTCCTGTCCATCATCCAAGCCAAGATCCAGTGGTTCCTCATTTTTCTTTGAGCCTTTCTTATTCAGAATGTTATTCTTCATGGTAGTTCTAGATTTTCTCGACCCATTTGCATTGCATGAGTTCCCAGTGTTTTTCATTTTGCATTCTTTATCCCCTCCATTATCTGTTTTTTTATGGACCCAAGTGATTGGGAAAGGTAAGCCTATTAAAAAGGAATGAGAACTCTCAACTATGCCTTCTGAATCATAAGGATTCAACAAAAGCCGAGAGTGCTGAGATTCTGATATCATGGGAGGAATTTCTGCCTGATACTGATGCCCAACTCGAGGACTCACTGGGGGATTTCCAGATATGCCACTGTTCTCATTGGAAACTGGATGGATCAACTGCTCAAAAGATGATTCTTTAACAGAAGTTTCATCATTGTTCAACTGAATTGACTCCATCTGAAAAACCAATGTTCAGTAAGAGTCAGAGAGCAACAACCTCAAAATATATTGGATGAATAATGCAGTCGTATCTGCATTCACTAAATGTTCTCTTACTTGGAGAGCACAAAAATGAAATTCAAAAAACCAACACACAAACAAAAAAGTTCCATAAATGGGATATTCAACACATTCAGACATTATATATCTCAGTTTATTGAAGATAAGCTGATACATTATTAAGAATCAGTCACTCTTTAGCCTCATGTTTGAACAGAAAAGTAATATGGTTTCCCTAGTTATGGAACTTGTTAAGCTCAAAATGTTGCCACCAGAACCTCAGTGTAGAAGGATTTTCTGCAAGGTTTAGAATTTATCCAGCTACCCTTGCTGTGAAAGCACATAGTTTGTCACATTTTCAGAGCATTTATTGAGGGCTAGCAATTGGCATTTAACAGGACACTATTGTGAGGGGAAAGTTGATCTATTGAAAGGAGTTTGATTTGCTTAACCCGCAAAGAATGGTGAGAAATAAGCACAGCCAAATGAAATAACTGGACTTGATTCTGTGTAATGTATAAATTGCTTGAAAATGAAAAACTATGGATAGAATTCATTAGAATATTAATATACAGTGCTTAATGCTAAGGCAAACAAATAAATTGATATTTTCATCACAATCTGTAGACAAAGAAATTAAGACAAATTTGTTTCAAGCAATAGAAACCAGCAAAGCATACAACTACAATTTCCAGATTTTAAGTAGCAAAACCAGAAGAAAAATCATAATTGTTGTTTCCAGTTTTTATTTTTGAATTAGAACAACTCAGGCAAATAAGAGGGAAATCCTTAAGAACGAAGCGTGATATAAATGGTTGAATAATGAAGTGAAGAAGCATTTTAAGCCACCCACAATGTCCAAAATTATGAATGAAAACCTAAAAGGAAACTACTACTTTCCAGTCAAATTAGAGGTTTGCTCAATCTTTTATCACATATACTGTACAAAAAGAAACAGCATTGTCTTCTCTCAAAGATATGGAGAGAAGCACAGTGATCTTGTTCTTCAAAACCAAGAATCATGGTCGCCAGCATGCTCAATCTATTTCCACAAGAATCTGAAATAGACATTCACCCAGTTGATCACCTAACCAAACCCATATATCAATTGGAAGGCACCAACCTAGATCGAATTAACTAGCTGCACATCCATTTCAATTAAAGATTAACATCAAAAGCTAATAAAAATGCAAAAATAAAAATAATGTGCAAAACCTTTACAATAAACAGAAATAAAGATTCAATGAAACCAAGAAAGCTTACAACAATGCAAAGAGCAAAGTAATGCACGCAAGCAGCCAAACTGATAATGTCAAAGCTAAGCATTAATATGTTAAAAGTCTATACGAAGAATTAATATGATCCCACAAACCAATTAGCTTGTTTCAATACAAAATAAACAATGAAAAGAACAAGAACAGCAGCAAGAAAAGAAATGCAAGAAAGCAAACACTAAATATATAATATAGATAGAGTCTACACTAACCTCCTTATATAAGAGCCTGGAATATGAAACCCAACGTGAAATCTTGCAACCTGGACAAAAGGGTTTTCATGTTATGTTCCAATTAACATCTGTTATCAATCTTTGAAGTAAAAGAACACAAAACCAATAACAAAACTAAAGATTTCAATAATATAAAAAAAAAATAAAGAAAGAAAGTACCTTTGTTTAAGGCAGTTTAAGTTTCATGGGTTGTTTTGAAGGGACAATTCAAGGGGTTAGATATTGAGTATAATAATAAAGAAGAAGAGAAGCGAAAGTTTTGGTTCTTTTTTCTTTTTTACAGTATAAATGAGAGAGAGATGGATTCGAGAATCAAAATGTTTTTATTGTTTAAAAGTGTTGTTGTGTATGTGTGTTTTATGTAACTTCACAAATTTTATGTAGAAGAAAAGGGCAAAGAAACGTATGAAATTATATGGTTGACAGATGTAAATTTAGTAGCTTCACTTTTTTTTTCAACTGTTCAAAGTTCATTCTATTTGATTAATTCGATTAGATTCAAATAAAATCATAAGAGCATATGATAAAGTGTAAAGATCTTTTCAACAACTAAGAATTCGACTTCAATTAATTTGGCTTAATTCAAATAAAATTATAAAATAAAGCTTTAGAAATTCTTAACAACTAATTCAATGTGGTTGTATATACGATAACTCGAATTTGAGACTTCGTTTAAACGGAAATAACCATACCGATTAATTTTAACTATTATTATGACAAGAGCAATTTATTTAACGTAATTGTACTAATAAAGTTTTAATAGCTTCACATGCATTTCTCATATATTTTTCAATTATGAGAATTCTTTTACATCTTTTTGGGGATGTGCAATTCAAGATCATGTAAAATGAGAAAAAATTATATAATTGATTTTAATTCATTTAAAATTAATATGCAGTTGGTTAATGAATTTTTTTTTAATTTTTTATAAATAAATTTATAACTTTGGAGCTACATTAATAAATATTTTTTAAGATTACGGAAATGAAATCCTATATCTTTACATATCGGGATGGTACATTTAGAAATAATTTTTTTTAATAATATTTATAGTTTGAATTTGTTATTTTTCAAAACAAAAATCAAATGGTATTAAAACTTGTTTCAAAGGCTACTTATGTTGCTACGTATGTTTAAAAAATGTACCTATATTCTATAATTATATTGATCTTCGCTTTAACCATAATAAAATTTCATATGTAACACATTTTTAAGTTATGATCCTTGTATCAAGCTAACTTTTCAATTTTATGCGTGACTTATGAAAGCTTATAAATTGGATCGGTACCACATTGTGAGGATGGTTGTGTATATATAAATATATAACTTATGTACTTAAATAAATTTTATAGCAACTTTGAGTTGGCTCGACTCAAAATTATTAGTTTAAATGACAAAAAGTTTGAATTTTTTTAAATAAAATTTTAAATTTGAGTTTTATATATGGAAAAAAAAAAACATTAAAAGAATTTTATTCCTTATAGATCCACCTAATTTAATCTTTAAAATCTTAAAAGAATTTTGTAATTATCAGAAACGAGGAAACACGGAAACATGAGATTAAAAAAAAAATCTAACTTATAAGATTAAAACATAGGACAAATTACTGAATAGTGAGGCGCTTCTAGTGGTGATTGATTTCTTAAGAACATGAAGGTATATGGATGGAGATGGTGCTTATATGCTTTGGGGCCAACTCATTTACATGGTTGTGACATATACACAATTGAAGAATACAATGTAATTATTTGGTTACTCATAATGGTGTTTCTCAATCCACCGGCAAGCTAAGCCATAAAATGAAATCATTTTATTTTTCATATATACATTGAGAGAATACATACTTAACTTGATTTGAAGTTAATAGTAGAGGCTGTTTTCCCATATATATTCACTCAACAGGAATAAAAAAAATTTCCTTTATGAAAAATTAAATTTAATAAATAAGTAAATTTATAATTTTTATTATTAATTAAAAATATTTGTCTTGAACTAGTGTGAGAGTAATTAAGTGGTCACTGCTTTTAAAAGACATCTTTAGGTGTAAAGTTCAAATTGATAATTTATGAAATCTCCAAAGGTATCCTCAAATATAGAGTCAAATCCTACCATCATTAATTTGTAAAATTTATTTTCATCTGATTTAAAAGGAGTATCAATACTTAAATTATATTTTCTCATTTAATAAAACAAAATACTTATCTTGATAATTTTCTAAATGAGTTGTTATTTAGTCGGTATAATTTTTGAAAACGGTTAATATTTATTTTATTTTTAGTTAATGAATTAACCATCAAATTAACGGTTGTTTAATGGATAATTTTTCGAAATAAAAATGAGACTCGAGTTTGAGACTCACCACAAAAAAAATAAATTATATAAATTTTTTTAACTTGTTTTTTTGAAAATATGCATTTTTATTATTGAGATTTTAGATTTTCTTTTTTAAAATCGTACCTTTCTATGTAATTATTTATGTATTAAACCAATCAATGCCACCCAAGCCGACAGCCTGTAACCAGGACTGTGCAATGGCAGCTGAGCCGGGGGACGGTACTTGGGTCATACTATCCAAGTCAACGCTTTATTTTTTAGCTAGTGATGGGATTAATTTTGCACCACAAGAAAAGAGCAAGGGACTTGGTTCAAGTTGTAAGAGGGGGAACCCAAGTCCTAGGGGCAACAAAAAGTTTGAGCTTCCCGCATTGAGCTGGCTCGTTCCAGCCACGGGGACGGCTCCTCTTCGAGATGTTGGGTTCAAATCCCCCTTCCCCCCTCCATCTCCTTAATGGTGAGATGTTGAGATTCATCCTTAATGGTGGCTCATAAATATGGTTTTCAAAATACTAATAATTAGTTGTCTCTTTTTTATTTTGATGATACGGGATCCTATATCGAGTTCAAAAAAAATAAATGTTCGAACCATAATTTTTTCATCTGAATGTCCACACGTTTTACTGTTTAGACTAATCATAGGGATAAGTCAATGCTTTATTTTGAGAACGACAAAAGATAAGATAAATTTTTTTTTTGAATGAAAAAGGAATTGCATTTAAATCAATACAGCAAACAGAACATCATCAATAAGGGAATTGTCATTGTTTGAATTGTCAAAATCACATTTAAATTTTAATCATAACATTATTAATATTATTTTTTTAACAATTAATTCCAAAATATAGTAACAATATATACATATGCAAAATATTGTCTAATGACGATTTATTTTTATACTATAATATAAATTATACTAATAAATCACTTTATACGATATAGAAAGAAATTAATGGACTGATCAATGAAGCTTGGCATATATATATATATATATATATAATATAAATGTTGATCATCCCCAGAATTTGATAAGGAGATTCGTGCATGAAATTTTTAATTAGCTAGCTAAAAATGCTTAAGATTCAAGATTTTCCAGCTCTAAAATTCTTCATCAAGTTACTTATAGATCTCTTTATGTGCTCAACTAGCAAATACTCTTCAAGTTTTTGCTTCTTGAAAGAGAAAGTGCACAACATTTCTTATGAAAATACATAGAAACTTTAAAGGAAGAAAGATTCAGCTCACTTAATTCACACTCATTTTTGCAAATTGTTATCTGGGTACGTTTTATATTTGATCACAACCGCTGTTTCTGTTTGAATTCTTTTTTTGAAGTAGTTTTAGTCATTACTGAAATCTTGATTTTTTTTTTCTCTTATGTTTCTTATGTTTTATGTTCTTTGTGAATCTGTTTAATATGTGTTGAACTTCGGTTTCAGGATTTAGCTTTGTGATCTTCAAGTGAAAGGACCTGGAAACGAGATTGATGATTAAAGATGGGAAAGAGATCATGCTGCAAATTGGCAAAAATAATGGGATGGCTTCAAATAATGTTGGGAGGGATGGTGATTGTTATAAGCATAGCAAGTCTTTATAAATTCTACAAGGCAGGATTTTTTCTTCACAATGAAGAAATATGCCACCATTTTTATGGTATGAGTGATGTTTATGAAGGGTTTGATGTAAGAGCATTGGCTGATCGAATCGGAGAGGTACTTGATCAGTTGGACAGATTGCAAGAAAAGCTGGAAAAATCTGTGCAAGAAATGGAGAAGCAGAAAAGAGATGTTTTAGACAAAACAAGACTAGAGCATAAGAGGTTCTTGGAGCAGGAAGTGATTAGACCTCTCCATAGTGTTCACCTTGCGCTTAGGCAGATTCGTCTACCCAAGATTACAAGCTCAACAATGGAGGAGGAGCCATTGATTAACAGTTTTATTATAGAGGAAATTCGAAAGTATATTACCCCAAAAGAAACTAGAAATGGGAAGGTTAATATATATGGAACAGAGAAGATACATAACACTATAGGGCATGCTTGTGTTTTGATGAAGAAAGAGTTTGAAGAATACATGGAATATGACATTGGATCCTATTGCAAAGATGACTGGAACCTGGCTCAGAAGCTCATGCTTGGTGGGTGCGATCCCTTGCCGAGAAGACGGTGCTTGACAAGGGCTTCCAAGGTGTATCAGAAGCCTTATGCCATCAATGAATCATTGTGGAAATTGGCAGATGATAGAAATGTGAGGTGGAGCAATTATCAGTGTAGGAATTTTCAGTGCTTATCTAGCAAGAATCCCAAGAGGGGTTACTCGAAATGCAGCGGCTGTTTCGAAATGGAGAAGGAAAAGCTGAAATGGGTTACTAATAGTTCACTTCCTGTAGATTTTCTGATCAATGATGTTCTTGAAATCAAGAATGGAGAGGTCAGGATTGGCCTAGACTTCGGCATCGGCACGGGGACTTTTGGTGCAAGGATGAGAGAAAGGAACGTCACCATTATCACCACTGCCATAAATCTTGGGGCACCATTTAATGAGATGATTGCTCTGAGAGGTTTGATTCCTCTGTATGTTACATTGAATCAACGCCTTCCGTTCTTCGACAACACAATGGACTTGATTCACACCAGTGGATTCATGGATGGCTGGATTGACATGTTGTTGCTGGATTTCATCCTGTTTGACTGGGACAGGATCTTAAG
Source organism: Mallotus japonicus (assembly GCA_949634005.1). Taxonomy (NCBI): domain Eukaryota; kingdom Viridiplantae; phylum Streptophyta; class Magnoliopsida; order Malpighiales; family Euphorbiaceae; genus Mallotus; species Mallotus japonicus. Next base: position 7,295 of record CATIWK010077287.1, read on the forward strand.
GCCAGGAGGATTATTGTGGATCGATCGGTTCTTTTGCAACAGGAAGGATTTAGATGATTACATGTACATGTTTCTTCAGTTCAGGTACAAGAAACACAAGTGGGTTATTTCTCCCAAATCTAAGGATGAAGTCTATTTCTCTGCATTGCTAGAGAAACCTCCAAGAGCTATCTGATAAACATGATCATTTCTTACCTTATTTTCTTTGCTTTTTATACCTTTAATTTTCATGTCTCTTCTTGCCTATTGGGTAAGCTTGTAACAAAGTTATAAATGCATAGCTAAAATTTTAATTTTAATTTTAATTTTAATTTTATTTATTTCTTTATTTTTATTTGAGGAGGAATGAATAAAAATGAATCGAACTCGTAACATTCTAATATTTCAAGTGAGTTTCATGCAACTAGTCTACTCAGACTTCAGCTATTTTAATTTTATTTAAAAGATACGTTGCATAATATCAACATTTGTTGGTTCAAGTTACAAGGAGTTTGGATTCCCTTAAATAAAGTTTCGGATTCGAATCTTATATATGGAGAAAACAAATATCAGGAAAATTTTACCCCTTTTGTGGATCCATCCGGTTCGACTTCAGAATAATCAAAATTCTTGTGACAACCGGATACCGCAAGCATCAAATGGGAAAAAAAAAAAATGCATTGCATAATTCTTCAGTGTTTATTGTAATTTGGTTAAAGAATAAGCTGATTTTGATGGGCCTAAGAGTTTTAAGTTGTAACATCTGATTTTTGTTGAAGATTAAAAAAAAAAAAAAGCAGCTTGGGTTGGCAATAGTAACAACACTAAACTATATATTAAACCGTGTAAATGTAGTCCATGAAGTAAACCCATTGAACTAAAGGCTCTCTCACAAGGGCCGCAATGAACTAAACGTAGTTTTTGAGTCCATTTTAAGTACATCCATCTAGGCCTTTCTGGCAAATTTGGAGTCATAGTTATTAAAATTATCAGTTACTTCTTGTAGTTTTAGCATAGTTATTAGAGTGAAAATTTAATAGCAATAAAATTTAACCTATAAAATGGTATTTTAACTTTATTGTTAAGTGTCCTCCTTTTATAATCTAGTGAGTCAGGTGATGAACATTATAAGGTTGAGATTATGGATTTAATCCTCTATCGTTTGACTTCTTATTCAAAAAAAAACTTAGAGTGTGTTTGGTATAAATGAATTCCACAAAATTTTATGAAATTCATTTACAAATCCAAATGATATATGTTTGGTTTAAATGAATTTTGTGTGGAATTCATTTGCAATTCCAAGTTTTTAAATTTGTGGAATTGATTATAACTAAACCAAATTCTATCAAAATGGTTGGAATTTCTAAATAAATTCCACATTTTTTAAGTCTATACTTTTAAATGACTAAAACACCCCTCTTTACTTTTATTTTCAAAAACATCTTTATATATATTTGACAAAAACATAAACTCAAGATTTATACCAAACACAATATAACAAATATATGGAATTCATTTCAAATGAATTTTTTAAATTATTCATTTAAACCAAACACATTTCATTAATAAAAATTCATTTGCAAATGAATTCCTTGATGGAATTGAACCAAACAAGGGCTAGTGTTAAGTTGAAATTAAATAGGAGACTAAAAATGTGTATTAGAATTTAAATTTAGATTAAATAGGAGACTAAGAGTGTGTATTAGAATTTGAATTTTATGGTCCATTGTCTTGAATTTTATGAACATAATAAAAATTTGATTTCGAGTCTTTTTTTCCCCTCTCTCAATTTATTCTGGGAAAAAAAAATTTAAATTTCACTAAAAATAATTTCAGACCCATTAACTCTTAAATGGTAGGTACAAAGATATCAAATTCTTGGTTGAAGGTACACTAATAGGTTCTAATTGGGCAAAAATACAAAGTAGGTAAACACCTCCCACTAGCGCTTATGCTAGAAAAATTAAAGCCAAAATAAATTAACAACAAGAATAAAAAAAAAAAAATCATTCCTTTACTATCTATCAATTGAACATTGCAAATTTGGTAAACATATATGTATGTTGGCCCTGGGGATCAAATGATCATCTTGACAGATGCCCATATATATATATATAAATTTTTTTTTTAACTTATTGGCTATTCTCATACCACTTTAGAGGAGAACACATATTATTATAAATTGAACTCATAATTTTTTATGTCTTAAAAAATTTTTTTACCACTTAACTGTTCATTTTTCAGCTGCCCACATAAGGAAATATAATTGAGTAATTAGGTAAAAAAGAAAAAAGGAAATATAAGGAATCTTGACATAGTTAGTTGCATTAATTGAATATTTATATTCTAATCAAGTCTTAAAATACTTTCCAAGTATCTAGCAAGTAGGGTTTTTTTATATTTTTTTTCCAGAGGATTTATGCTTATACGGATATAATGCCCCATTAGGCAATAACCATTTCTTTATAGTTTTTATGCATTGCTTTATGATGTATAATTAGAAACCTAATAAAGTTTTCAAACCCTAGATGCTCACTAATACAAAAGCATTATTACAGGCTCTTTTATTGATATTTTATATATAATAATGCACCAACCAACTATTATAATATTTATTAATAAACAAAATACTCTCAAGCAAATATTAATCAATCATTTTTAATTAAGACTACTTTAATTAATGTTCTCGTTCTTTTATCACAAGAAGAGTGAAACCTAGCTATATCAATTTAGATACATTTCTGCTAATTTTTAATCAATCAAACTTCCTTTAAGTGTTCAAACAGTAAAAATGATATATTACTTAATTAGATTAGAGGAAGATAATTAACATACATTGAAATTACTGGATGTATTTAGGATAGAATTCATCATTAAAAGTTTATCAGGATGGGTGGGATAGTGTCACGCCCTATCACACTGGGCAGGAGAATTCAAGTTTGAGATCTTCCATCATCACTTAAGAAAATAATTTCGTATTGTTTTTAGTCTCAAAGGAATATGCTAAACCTTTTTTTTTTTTTTGGGTTAGGGAATATGCTAAACCTCATGGTTAGTGAACGGTGCCTTTCGAATCTAAAATGTTCTCCTCCCTTACTAACAACTAACAATTAAATACACTGTTAAATTTTTTTTTTTTTTTTTTTGGTCTTTGGGAAGGGGGATGGGGGATCGAACCTCCCCCTTACAAGGATGCCAATCCCTATATTTGGGTGCTGTACCACTCGGTCTAGGCGGGATTAGCCTGTTAAAAAAATATCGACCATTAAAAGTTTGCAAAACAAATTTAATTTTATTTGCAACTACGTACATATTAAAGCAGTGCTTGCAAATGGAAAAGTTTCCTGGGTATTCTCAAAAACAAAAAAAAAAAAAGAAAAGTTTCCTGGGTGACCCCTCACAGCTACTTTTAGGAAGACAATATTAGTGCTAGTGGTAATACGTACACACATATAACAAAACTTATGCCAAAATGAACCCAGGTGGACGGTTGTTGCTTGTCCGTACAACATTTTTCCCTGGAAGCTTGCACCAAAATTTTGGATTACAACCCCCACCACCAGTAGTCTTAATTTGTTAACCACATGATTCCCTGATTAATTTAGACCAAGTACACTGCAATATATATATATATATATATATATATTTTCTTGTCAAGTGGACTGATTTAGTCTGATTCGATTAGTGTAGGCCTAAAAAAATTCTTCCACACTTCAACAGTGTCAACATGTTAATTAATTATTTTTTTTTTTTTTGAAACCAACATGTTAATTAATTATTAAGAGAACAACTGAGATGCAAGAAAATGATGATTAATTAATGTTTAAGATAATGTTGGAAGAGTTTTGTTCTGTAGCCCTTACCACTTGGTTCAATTGGTAAGGATTGAACCCATGACTTCTAAAGTCATGGGTTCAAATCCTAGGGGCGTAGCTCCTAGGGAAAAAATCAGGTTTGAACTATCTGTTTTGAGCTGATTAGTTCCAGTCACAGGATAGACTCTTTGGTAAGGTGGAGGTTTAAATCCCCCTCCTTCTTCCACCGATCAAATTATAATCATTGAAAAAAAAAAGAAAGAGTTTTGTTATGTTGTGAGTCCATCAAGCTCTATTTCAAAATAGTTGAAGTCTTGTAACTATTAAATATCCAGACATCATATGAAGAAATATATATATATATATATATATATATATATATCTAACATTAACTTGATAATAAACGTATATCTGGATTGCAAAATAAGAAGTGCATATTTCAATTGTGTATATCTTAGAGGCCAAGAAGAGAAGTTTTGATGCATATTCTAAGTTTTTTAAAAAAAAATTTTCTTGGAAATTAAGAGGAAACCTATGACCTCACCTTACAATATCCATTATCTGAATCATTAGATTACAAAGGAAGGACCTCAGTTTTTTAAGCTTAACCAGCAAATTCTAACACTTAAATGTAAATATATCTATTAAGTATGGACAAAAACTTTTCTATAAGGAAAAATATTTATTTGCACAACCTTAAATTAGCCTTTAAAATATGAATAAATTTGGCAGTGAGATAGAGATCTAGTGATTACTTTCTTTCAAGAGCATCATAAGTTGTAGAATATAAATTCTATCGTTACTGATTTGTGAAATTAATTTTCATTTAATTTAAAAAAGAAAAAGTTCCTTTATTATATAAGACCATGACCTCTTTATTAATAGAGAAAAAGAATGAATTCCAACCTAACAATAATATGCCTTCAAGTTTAGAAGCTATAGCTATGATTTAATAGATATCGTACACTAACTAGATTTTATTTTATTTCATTTTTTCTAGACGAATCTCTATGGTTTTGCTCAAGTTGCTTGTAATTGGTGGCCCAATAAAAACAGATTTAAATTCATTATGCAAAAATTCTTTGCCACCAAATAGCTAGACAAACCTAAAAATAACCTAAGTTTTTGAGGTAATCACACTAGTAGTTATAGTGTTTAAGATCACTTAATCTTGAATTAGTATATTAATCCCAAGGCATGCAAACGTGCTCGAATGTAGTCCACACACTTTGAGCTTCAGAAAGATTATAAAGTTGATATTTTAATTTTTACAATAAGCAAAGTTTCACATTAAGATTAATATTACGATTTTGAGACAATGAAAAAATTAATTAGTGAAGTGGGGGACCATATATATATTCCCTCAATTTCAGCAAGTGAACATGCAAAGTAAGGTTTGTTTTGGCTTTGAAAGTTGATGGTTTGCTTGGCCTTAATTGGAGTCTTATTATTGTTTTCATTTTCCTTTTTTCAGTCGTGAAATGTTCTTGTCGTAGCAACCAAAATAATGCCAAATTTGCTTTTATTAGCACATCAGAAAACCTGCTGCTTTTGTCGAAATTTAATTATTGTGTTACATAAAATATTAATATTACAAGCAATATATATATAATTAAATAGGTGTGTTTTGTGATATAATTGATCTTTCAATTGCATGTTAGTTGAGCTTAATTATATGGCAATTACATTTTATGAAACTATAAAAATCTAGTAATATTTGTATTCAAAATGACATCAATTCAATCAAATTAAAATTTCAAATTAAAGATGAATCAATTTTTAAGATGCTTAAAATGTTAGCATTACAACTTTTTAAACCTTTTAAAATTGAAAATTAAAAATACAAATGAAAAGAAAATGACATTAATTTTAACTAATTAATTGTTTTAATTTTGCTAGAATTGTAAGTAAAAAAAGTTGAAATTATATTACAATTGAAAAGATTTTAAAAGTTAAATACTTTTATAAATTTGCAAAAAAAAAAAATTAATTTTTTAGTCATTAGGCTTCTTTTTTTTTTTTTTTTGGCATGATGATTACGTACTTTTAGCTATCAGGAAAAGAGGTAATCTTTAACAAATTTATGAATTTGCTGCTATAAAATTCAAATTTAAATTTTGCTACCTCTAAAATTTTTACAATTACCACCAAATATTAACCCAACAAAATTCATATAGTATAAAACCTACAATAAAACAAATCTTCATTGACCAAAATTTCAGCCATCCATACTCTGCAAATCCACTTTTATAGTTTGTACCTATAAATACCTTAAACCATATTGATAAATTGTTGAAAAACAAAATCAATTGATAAACTCATTTACAGTTCAATATAGTTTTGGAAAAGTTTAAAATATTATATCTTAATTTATTAATAATATACCATTGTAGATTGTGCATATGCAATGACCCACCAATAAATGTTCAACTATATTCGTAATGTATGACGTTAGTACTATATGTATGTATGTATATTTATTTAATATATATGGAAATTAACATGCGAGGTCATTAATATTGTGTCACATGACACATAACACGCATAAAGACGGATGTGCGCATTTTATGTATGTATACATCGCTCAATATACATACATAATCACATCTATTCAAAAGGGAGAGTTTTAGAATGGAGTGAAAAGCAACATGTCTGAATTTAAGAAGGTGGGCATCACTAATTATCAGCATCATCTACTGGAAGTAAGAATGGTAGATGAGCAAGATCGGTTGTTGCCAATTGCAAATGTGGGTAGAATCATGAAGCAAATCCTGCCGCCAACTGCAAAGATTTCAAAAGAAGCAAAAGAAACAATGCAAGAATGTGCAACAGAATTTATAAGTTTTGTGACAGGTGAGGCATCTGACAAGTGTCACAAGGAGAATCGAAAGACAGTGAATGGAGATGACATCTGTTGGGCTCTGAGTTCATTAGGGCTTGACAATTATGCTGAGGCAATAGTAAGATATTTACATAAATTTCGAGAAGCTGAAAGAGAGAGAGCTATTCACAACCAAAACAAAGCTACAACTACTACTGCTGCTGCTACTCATCAAGAAAAAGATGTTGGAGACTTCAACTACGAAGGCACCCAACAACAAGATCATGTGCAGAAGCAAACTGATACGTCAAACCCGTTTGAGTTTAGGGTTCTTGAGAAGGGTAACAGCAGTAGCTCCTTTACAGAGCCATCCAGCTGAGCATTAATGTACTGTCTTCTGATCTATTAAAGACAAAGAGGAGAACAAGATGAGGAGGAGGAGGAGGAACAAACAAGACTATATTCAGAGGCTTAATGAAGCACTGGAATTGAAGAGTAGATCTATTCTGAAAGTGTAATGAGTTGGGAAAATTTAAGATGGGTCTCCAAGTTCATGTATCCGTTAGGTTGCTTCTTTGAGGTGAATTAACTTCTAATATATATTTCTCCTGGAACTAGTTTTTTCTGCTTGGAGGAGGAAAACTTGTAACTTCTTAAGTAGCTTGTGATTTATACCTGCAAGTTTGAGTTGGTCAGTTTGTTTCTTCTTAATTTCTTTTCTTGATTTTGATTATGTGCATCTTTTCTTTCATTTATAAAGGAACGATACATTTACATCAGAATTTGCTGCTTACCTCCTTCAGTCCATCTTCCTCTTATTTATTTATTTTATAAAGGAACCATATAATTACATCAGAATTTGCTGCTCCTTCTTCTTCTTGTTATTTTTTTTTTTAAATTTAGAGTTAGGATGCTTAAATATAAATCTAATTTAATTGTTTTTTTGCAACCATTTAACTTGCAACTTTCTCTCTCTCTCTCTCTCTCTATATATATATATATATAGAAAAAGAATGTTTTCTAGCTTGTTCCCTTTTTTATTTTTTGTTAGCAGTGCTCTCCCCCCTCTCTCAAATCCGGTTTCTGAATAAACCAGTGTCAATGTTTTCTAGCTTGTTTCATTTTTATTTTTTGTTAGCAGTGCTCTCCCCCTCTCTCAAATCCGGTCTCTGAATAAACCAGTATTATTTTTCTTAAAAAACATAGGACCGCTGCAAATTGATTAATCATGATATTAAAATATCAAATGAATATAACTTGTCGTTAAAAGGTTGAATAGTCTAGTGGTATAATTCTTTTCAAGACATTAATAGGTCAATGATTCGATTCTTACCTCCCTCTTCCCTTCAAAAAATATGAATATAACTTGTTTATAGAGTTGTTTGATACCAAGTGACTGAAGTGGAAATCATATATACAGTTGATGGTCTTCCAACAAACTATAGTTGTTCACCAATTTAATGAAGCATTGCTCGTGTCCTTCAGGTCTCTTTTACGGTTCTTCCTTACCTCTTTCCTCTCTATACTTTTTAAGGAAAAGAAAGAAAGATGAAGATTTCAGACCACATATTTTATCAACAAGTATGCTTGCTTGATTTCATATATAACATAATCTATATCAATCGTCACAGCAATTTTCTGAATAATTCTCAGAAATCTTCATGTTAAACTTATTATATGGTATTGATGTCAGACAAAAATAAGTGAATTTTTTTTCTGGTAAAAATTAGTCAAAATTAGCTAGAGATTGTAAATGTACTAGGTTTAGGGTTTTTGCATTGCCATAGTGTGAGGAGACCACAAAGCTTTGAGGCTTTACACAACATGATTTTTCGTGAAAATCCAACTTAAAATTTCAGGCATGCATTATTTTAACATATATGCAAATGGATTGGGTAATCCCCCAATAAAGGGTGATTTCTAAGCCCCCAGTAAATAAGATTAGGGTTTCAACACAGCCAAACAAAGGCTTCTACCAGCTACTTCTCTTTTTGGGACCACTTCTCAACTATAAACAGTTTCAAAGAAGCTGGAATCTGAAGTATGCTTACAATAGAATAAGCTGCTGCTAGGAAATTCCCACTAGAAATTGTTCCCCAATAAAATGAGCAAAGTTTTACAAAGTAACAAACACTAAGACAGACAAAAGCTGATCACCCTCAAAAACATTTAAACCAGTACTAATCCAACGCATAACATGATGATTTTCTTGATAAAATGAAAGCGAGAAACTCAAAACTCTGAGTATCTATATAAATGCAGTACTAGGTGATGGATTTCTTAATATACAGAGTGATTCCAATGAGCACTGCTTCCATGAGCTCCGACCACGGAATCATGGCATTGAACTTCACAATCCGCTTGCACGGTATTGGTATTGCTTGTCGGTGATCATCTGCTGACATCGGCAACAGTGAATCCGATTTAATTAAAGCAAATAACCTGCATTGGACCACAATTGGTGCACCAATATTACAGGACAAAGAGCAAGAGGATCATGGGTTGTCTGTTGCTTTGCAGCAGCTTAGCTTAGTGTAGAGTACTGCATTGATCTTCTTGGACACCTTCTAAGGTTCTAATGGTCCCATGAAAGCAATTGATTCAAGTTAAAGAAGCGATAATTCATTCAGATATGACAAGAACTGTGAATATAGCATGGGGCATGCCACAAAGTTCCTGCAACAATGAATGCTCGAAGCTGCAGTCATTCTTTTACTCCAGATAGCTATCTCAATAATGTTAGCATATAGCTATCTCAATAATGTTAGGATCTTGATAGCTATCCTGGCGATGAAAGAAAAAATAAATATTCAACATAAAAAATAAATATTCAACATCAACATTATAAGTCATTTGTCAGGGCTATGAAGCAGAATAACATGAGTTGGGCAACTGGATTTGCTTTTATGTGGTTTGGCAAAACTAAAATGCCCCATGGAAGTTTCAAGGGTTGTATCAACCTAAATACCCCTCTCTAGAGGTTTCAAAAGTTGCACTCAAATGCCTTGTGGTTTGCCCAACATTATTGCAGGATCATAGGCAACTGTACAATTAATTAGGGTACATTGTTAATGCTTTAGATTGATTGATTCTTCAAGAAATGACTGCAATTAAAATTCATTACTAGAGCAGTCCATGGTATCAAGAAATAGCCCAATTTTAATACCTTCCTCAAGAATTTCAAGAAGATTAATACCAAGAGACAGCTTCCTCACCTAATGGTTTGGAATGCTAGTGCTTCATCTATCAAAAAATTTTCATCACTTCCTTTTGTTTCATGTTCAAAGCGATATCAATAGAGTATGCAAAAGAAAAAAAAAATGCAAACCATTCAATAGCATGTCATTGAAAAAAAAATCAAGTAATTTGATTAACGCAAGCTTCAAGCATAATCCCCAACCATCGTCAATATCAGGTCCTACCCAATAGCCAACCATTACTTTGTGAGTACACGAAC
>CATIWK010077329.1:2500-25000 GCA_949634005.1 Mallotus japonicus
GAAAAAAGGATTGATCAAATTCTATTGAGTCTGACTCATAGTGATCATTTATCAAAGAATGACTCTGGTTATCAAGTGATTGAAGAGCCGGGAGCAATTTATTTACGATACTTAGTTGACATTCATAAAAAGTATCTAATGAATTATGAGTTCAATACACCCTGTTTAGCAGAAAGACGGATATTCCTTGCTTATTATCAGACAACCACTTATTCACAAACCTCGTGTGGGGTGAATAGTTTTCATTTCCCATCTCATGGAAAACCCTTTTCGCTCCGCTTAGCCCTATCCCCCTCTAGGGGTATTTTAGTGATAGGTTCTATAGGAACTGGACGATCCTATTTGGTCAAATACCTAGCGACAAACTCCTATCTTCCCTTCATTACAGTATTTCTGAACAAGTTCCTGGATAACAAGCCTAAGGGTTTTCTTATTGATGATAGTGACGATATTGATGTGAGTGACGATATTGATGTGAGTGACGATATTGATGTGAGTGACGATATTGATGTGAGTGACGATATCGACCGTGACTTTGATACGGAGCTGGAGTTTCTAACTAGGATGAATGCGCTAACTATGGATATGATGCCGGAAATAGACCGATTTTATATCACCCTTCAATTCGAATTAGCAAAAGCAATGTCTCCTTGCATAATATGGATTCCAAACATTCATGATCTGGATGTGAATGAGTCGAATTACTTATCCCTCGGTCTATTAGCGAACTATCTCTCCAGGGATTGTGAAAGATGTTCCACTAGAAATATTCTTGTTATTGCTTCGACTCATATTCCCAAAAAAGTGGATCCCGCTCTAATAGCTCCGAATAAATTAAATACATGCATTAAGATACGAAGGCTTCTTATTCCACAACAACGAAAGCACTTTTTTACTCTTTCATATACTAGGGGATTTCACTTGGAAAAGAAAATGTTCCATACTAATGGATTCGGGTCCATAACCATGGGTTCCAATGTACGAGATCTTGTAGCACTTACCGATGAGGCCCTATCAATTAGTATTACACAGAAGAAATCAATTATAGACACTAATATAATTAGATCTGCTCTTCATAGACAAACTTGGGATTTGCGATCCCAGGTAAGATCGGTTCAGGATCATGGGATCCTTTTCTATCAGATAGGACGGGCTGTTGCACAAAATGTATTTCTAAGTAATTGCCCCATAGATCCTATATCTATCTATATGAAGAAGAAATCCTGTAACGAAGGGGATTCTTATTTGTACAAATGGTACTTCGAACTTGGAACGAGCATGAAGAAATTAACGATACTTCTTTATCTTTTGAGTTGTTCTGCCGGATCGGTTGCTCAAGACCTTTGGTCTCTACCCGGACCCGATGAAAAAAACGGGATCACTTATTATGGACTTGTTGAGAATGATTCTGATCTAGTTCATGGCCTATTAGAAGTAGAAAGCGCTCTGGTGGGATCCTCACGGACAGAAAAAGGTTGCAGTCAGTTTGATAATGATCGAGTGACATTGCTTCTTCGGCCCGAACCAAGAAGTCCCTTAGATATGATGCAAAATGGATCTTGTTCTATCCTTGATCAGAGATTTCTCTATGAAAAATACGAATCGGAGTTTGAAGAAGGGGAAGGAGAAGAAGTCCTCGACCCGCAACAGATAGAGGAGGATTTATTCAATCACATAGTTTGGGCTCCTAGAATATGGCGCCCTTGGGACTTTCTATTTGATTGTATCGAAAGGCCCAATGAATTGGGATTTCCCTATTGGGCCAGGTCATTTCGGGGCAAGCGGATCATTTATAATGAAGAAGATGAGCTTCAAGAGAATGATTCGGAGTTCTTGCAGAGTGGAGCCCTGCAGTACCAGATACGAGATAGATCTTCCAAAGAACAAGGCTTTTTTCGAATAAGCCAATTCATTTGGGACCCTGCAGATCCACTCTTTTTCCTATTCAAAGATCAACCCTTTGTCTCTGTGTTTTCACATCGAGAATTCTTTGCAGATGAAGAGATGTCAAAGGAGCTTCTTACTTCCCAAACGGATCCTCCTACATCTATATATAAACGCTGGTTTATCAAGAATACGCAAGAAAAGCACTTCGAATTGTTGATTCATCGCCAGAGATGGCTTAGAACCAATAGTTCATTATCTAATGGATTTTTCCGTTCTAATACTCTATCCGAGAGTTATCAGTATTTATCAAATCTGTTCCTATCTAACGGAACGCTATTGGATCAAATGACAAAGGCATTGTTGAGAAAAAGATGGCTTTTCCCGGATGAAATGAAAATTGGATTCATGTAATAGGAGAAAGGTTTCCCATTCCTTAGCCTGAAAGATATGTGGCCATGAAATAGGGATTAAGTGGAACAGAATTGACTGGGTGGTAGAGTCGTGGAAACACCTGTTTCTTCCATATTTTGGACATGGAACAAGATGTTACTGCGGAAACATGGAAGAATTGGAATCTTAGATCAAAACACTATGTATGGATGGTATGAACTGCCTAAACAAGAATTCTTGAACAGCAAGCAACCAGAACTATTACTCACTACATCAAAAAATTTCCATTAATGAAAGATGTAAATCCATTGGAAAATCAAAAATACGTATGTCGGATGAAATGGTGGTTGTTGCTATCTGCTCCAATAACGAATCATTGGTTTAATTGAATAACTAAAAGAATAACTAAATAAAATAGATAGACCCTTCTCTTCGTCTCAGGTCGATGGATCTTCTCACTTAGAGGATCCCCTATATGGATAATACACATTCCAGTTGACCGGGCCTAATTCTAATTGTTTTGTTCCGAAGCAAAGATATCCACGGGGCGGTTCGTCCTATTCAGATATTCACGACCAAGAAGTACTGGATTCTCTTTCGGATAGGCCCTGAAAGGAGAAGGAAGGCCTTTTTTTTTGTTCAGTAGGGCAGTTTTGGTTGGCTTGTTTAGTAGACAGCGAGCGAGCTGACGAACGAATGAATGAGCGAGCCTGCCTGCGAGTGAATAAACGCTGCGAATGCTGCGAGTAAATACATGAACGAGACGAGTGAGTTAGTCTACGAGTTTTACATAACCATTCTAACTTTAACAAACCTTTATCTTTTCCAGTTTGATCTTTTTACAAAACCATTTTTACCTTCAAAAACCCGAGCGAACCCGGCGGGTCTTTCAAACATCCAAGTTGCCACTTTTCAGCTACTTGGAATGCATGAGACCCCTGCATTTAGGAATCTTAGGTTACCTCCAGCCTACTGAAGCGAGTTTGACCTTCTGTTGACCTCCGCTGGGCCTGGACCCCGAGCCCTAGAGTGACCTTAGAACTGAAATTACCCATCCCCTATTCAACAACAGAGATGGGATTTGATTCGAATGAGGCTTTCCCGTCCCTTCGGTCAGTAAGCCCAGGAAGATTTTTCTCTGCCCGTCGGTAAGTAAGTCAATCGTTCTATCCCTTCGGTCAGTGACTCTTGCCTTTAGTAGGAATAGCCATGCTTAGGTCAGTTTCTTCCGTTCGGAACTTCTTGTATGGGCAGTGCTGCGGGAAGTTTTTCATCGGGTTAAGAAAAGTGAAGAAAAAAGGAGCGGATTAGGTATTCCTGTCAGTGGTCAAGAAAGCAGGAGCAAGGGTTGTAAGCGTAGGCTGCACGAGCGGAGGCAGCAAGCGGTGCTAGAGGGGCAGAGTAAAATCAAACAGCTTGACTGGCAGATATGGGAGAAGAGAACTACTCGACTGGCCCTATAGAATGAATTAAGGTCAGTTTCACGACGTATAAGGTGGCATGACTTTTTTTTATGTATCAAGATATTCTTCTGTCATTTGCTAGGGAATACTTCTTGAAACGTTTGAATTAGCAGCTTCCTGGCTTTCAGAACTAGTCGTAAATCTCTTTCCTGCCTTGCTAGCTCTCGGACTAGTCGTATTAATACCTGCCTTCCTTGCTTGGCTTGCTTGCCTGGCTTGGCACACTCATACTAGAAGTAAAAGAATGAACTCTTAACTGACCTATTGCATAAAAAAGAGCTCTTTCGTTATTAAAAAGAAGTAGAAAAATCCTCTTTTGGAACTCACACATCCGATTCTGGTCTATCTACTTTGTCTATTGATTGACGTGCAATATGCTTCTGGCCTTTCGGTGCGGCGAGCTGTTGCCTCTTAAACGCTCTCTCAGTGGGGGGACTAGTCCAAAAATCCCGGGGGTGTGTGGTTGAATCGATCTTTACGTATTTTCTTAAGTAAGGGATTGCTAACGTGAATCGGCCTACTCCGAACTTCCTTACGGGCTGTGGCCTACCCCCTGTTCACTTATCCTTCTTCCAGGCCGGATGAGCCCTCTGGTCCAGCCTTATCTTGCCGCTCTATCCTGGCATCCCCCATCTCTCCCCGAGATTAATACGCTTCATCTCGGATGACGGACTGGCTATCCCCCTCTCCTTGACTGAGGCAAGAAGTGACTCTTCCCGACGTTTCACCTTCTCAAAAGAAAAGGCTTCATTTAGGAGCGCTGTTTTTATCCAACTAGAAATATCTTAAGATAAGACAGCAACTTTAACGCCCAAACATCCCATTTATTTGATCACGTAAAGCGTCGTCCACTTACACAAAAGCCCCGCGGAGCACGGGCGGAACTTCTTTTTTTTTCAATCTTCATGGATCTTGCGCACTTAATCACTGAATATATATCCAGTATGGGCTTAGTCCTGCCCTTGGCCATTCTCGTGGCTTTTCGGGCTGGACGGTTACGGGGGTTGGATACCGATAACATGGAAGAACGCTTGGGAGACTTGGCGTTCGACTCTGTCAAGGAACAAATTTGTAATAAATAAGCTTGAAGCTTTGTTCCATGGAACTATGACTAGCGCCCAAGATTTTCTATTACCGGGAGGGTTGACCATACAGCAGGCCGCTGCACACATCCACCTAGATGTGGAAGATCTAGCTGTTCTCCAACATATATACTTAGACCTAGTCAACCACGGTATACAAAGCCCCCACTTTATACAAGCCCTTGAGTATGTTCTAAATTTCGGTGGTATGTAAGTCATCGATTCCAATCCGATATTTCTTTTTTTTTTTCGGTATGCCGCTCCGCGAGCAGAGCGAATGAACATAAATCCAACCTAATATCATGAATATCCTTCGCCCGTTATCTCCTCATCTTCCTATTTATAAGCCACAGCTTACTTCGACGTTTCCAATTTCCCATAGAATCTCCGGGGCTTTCCTAGCCACTATAGTTTTGTTTTTTTATCTTCTTTGTCTGAAAATAGGTTTGATTTGCTTCACCTATGAGAATTTCTACCAATTCTTCTTTTTTTCATCAAAGCTCATCCTAATCTCCGTCGAGATTACTGCCTTAGCCCTGTCCTATCATCTGTATAATGGGGTTCGTCATTTATTGACGGATTTTTCGGGATTTCTCTTTCTTAGAATTGGCCGAAAAAGAAGCAACGCTATGGATACCATGACCGATCACCATCGATAAAGAAGAATCTTTCTAAATCACTTCGGGTCAGCGGGGCCTTCAAGCATCCGAAATACGCCGGGGTTGTAAATGACATAGCGTTCCTGACGTACTGGAGTTATAACATTTGAATTTCTCTTACATTCCACGTTCCCGAAATGGATCCTATCAAATATTTCACATTTTCTATGATCATCTCTATTTTAGGTATTCGGGGAATCCTCCTTAATAGACGAAATATTCCTATTATGTCAATGCCAATTGAATCAATGTTATTAGCTGTGAATTTGAACTTTTTGGTATTTTCCGTTTCTTCGGATGATATGATGGGTCAATCATTTGCTTCATTGGTTCCAACGGTGGCAGCTGCGGAATCTGCTATTGGCTTAGCCATTTTCGTTATTACTTTCCGAGTCCGAGGGACTATTGCTGTAGAATTTATTAATAGCATTCAAGGTTAAACATGACTCCTAGAGAATTACCAAAATACGAAGTTCTCTTCTCCAGACTCTAACGAATCTGTCTTGAATAACCTTTCGTTCTCTTCTTTCTTTTTTATTTTGACTTGGTTGGCAGGGTCAGGGCCTTTCTCGCTGGGTGAGCGCATCCGATTCTAAAGTCCTTTCCTAAACCACTTCCCGTTCAGTTGCTGAAAGATAGAGATAAGCTTTCTAAATGAGATTGAGTTCCACGAATATGCAGGCTAGAAAGATGTTATTTGCTGCTATTCTATCTATTTGTGCATTAAGTTCGAAGAAGATCTCAATCTATAATGAAGAAATGATAGTAGCTCGTTGTTTTATAGGCTTTATCATATTCAGTCGGAAGAGTTTAGGTAATACTTTCAAAGTGACTCTCGACGGGAGAATCCAGGCTATTCAGGAAGAATCGCAGCAATTCCTCAATCCTAACGAAGTAGTTCCTCCGGAATCCAATGAACAACAACGATTACTTAGGATCAGCTTGCGAATTTGTGGCACCGTAGTAGAATCATTACCAATGGCACGCTGTGCGCCTAAGTGCGAAAAGACAGTGCAAGCTTTGTTATGCCGAAACCTAAATGTTAAGTCAGCAACACTTTCAAATGCCACTTCTTCCCGTCGCATCCGTCTTCAGGACGATCTAGTCACAGGGTTTCACTTTTCAGTGAGTGAAAGATTTTTCCCCGGGTGTACGTTGAAAGCTTCTATAGTAGAACTCATTCGAGAGGGCTTGGTGGTCTTAAGAATGGTTCGGGTGGGGGGTTCTCTTAAGAATAAAGAAGATGAATAGAATCTAATTCATGTTCATGCTAACAGAAGAGCGGATCCAATACCAAGACGACTTCTTTCGCTTTACTTTTTGACCTTGAGTTGAGGAAACTGGCTAACTCTAAGACTTGCTCACTCGATTACACGGACACGGACTCAGGTATGAAATCTCTCTCCGGGATTGGGATAGGAAAGGAAGGCAGAACAAAGAAAACCGCAAAGAAGGTAAACTCTATCCAATGAAACTCCTAGGGCTTCGCAAGGTATTACGGCTGGCAGGGAACTCTCACTCGCAGGAAAGATCTTCACTGGAGATATGGCGGAAGGAATCCAATTCCATGGAAGGCAACAGGCTGGAACAGAACTCGGCTGAAAAGAGACTGGCTTGATCACTGTCTTTACTCACTGGATCGCAAGCACCTATTCGTTCAGCTGAATCGACATAGAAGGCAACCCACACGGGATGGACAGATGTAAAGGCTTTCCGGGACTACTTTTAGGGCTTTCAAACGATTCACTGCTTTGACTTACTTCTTTGAGTAAATCAGTTCTAAGGGCATATCCAGTCAAGGACTCGCTTCAAGAAGACCTGAGCATCACACCAAGGAATCCAACTCCTACTGAATGGCTGAGAACTTAAATAGAACTAGATAGGCTTTCAACAGGAGTAACTTACCCTAAGACTCCAAATGGTCAAACCCCGCAGAAACAATCTTGATTGGCTCGTATCCATATCCTCAAAACCTCCTAGACCTACTATCCAACCACATAAAGACTTAGCGCTTGTTTCAAAAGAATTCAAAGCGCGAAAGAGGAAAGAGAAAAAGTGAACCTTACCGGATGATAGATAAGAAGCGAATAAGCTAAAGAAGATGGCCAAAAGGTATGTCTTACCCTGGGAAAGAATATGAACTATGCTAAGAAGGGGTCTTATTTTGGCTATTTAATATCCTGCTTTCGGTAAGCGAGTAGGCGTAAGTTCTCGAATCTAGCTATTTCTTACCAGAATGGATGTCCTCGGAAGTAAAGGCAATGAATAGAAGGACTATTCCCAGTTAATAGGAAAGAGTATAGATGTAATTGAATCTGCTACAGGTCTCAGGTTCAAATGAGAAATGGGCAGTGAATCAATACCTGTCATTCTTAGGATAAGAGCCTCTGATTGAACAATTATGAAATATGTAACTGTAACATAAACCATGGCATTCGATCCAGAGGATGATTGAACAGTTAGCTAAACAAGAACAACGATTACATCCTTCTGAGTGAGCTCCTACTCGTAGTTAGAAAGAAAATCGGATGCTGCCCTCTTAAAGAGGCGGATTAGCCTGCAGCCTATTCTTTCAAAGCGGATTCTATACTAGCAGATTATGTAACACCGTCTATTGCAACAAGACCATCAACCGCGGATACGCAAACAAGAACCATGGCATGAGATGCATTTTCCTTATTATAAAGCAAACCGAAGGTCCCAAGGCACCAGCATAATCCGAGTGCTTACTCTCCACTCGCTAAGCAGTTTTATCTATCTACTTCTTTCAAAGAAATAGAGATGGTTTAGGGTAGGGATCAATGCCTCTAATGAAGGGATTAGAAGTAGAGGAGAGCGAAGGAAAATCCTTCATTGCTTGAGTTCCCGACCGAGGTGCCTATACTGTGAGTATGCCCTCCTAGGAAGATGAAGTCTGCCCGAGACCAAAGGGACTTTGTCGAGAACGCGCATCCCAGGCTAGCAAGCAAGGGTTCTGCCGACCCGGGGTACAGAGTCCCATGCCCTATGCCGTAAGAGACTGTGGACATAGGTTCTGGGGCATCCTTTTGACTGTAGCCACAACGAAAATCTTGAGGACAGTAGGCTCAGTCCAAAAAGAGGGAATTAGGTGGGCATAGAAGTAGGCACTCAAGAAATCGGCTAGATCCCCTTCCCCAACCTACTGCATCCGAATAGAAGTACTAAGAAAGACTAGAAGCCTTCACCCAAGGTCATAACGAGGTTGGTTCCAGCTTCTACGACTTCTCTTATCCCTTTCCATTCAACGAGGTATCCTCCAAAATCCTAAAAGAGAGAATTTCCTTATATGAAGTTATCCCAAATCTATTATACCAATGTTACATAACTAGCTGACCGGCACTTCTTTCTTTCATATTTTTTATTCTCGATAGCCAGCAGGAACGATAGCATAATCATTTTCTAACTAATCAAGTTCTGTGACATCTACCGATCCCGTGATTCCGAATCAACAGATTCATTGAGCAACTCGTGAGTCAAGTAGTAGATTAGCCCTCGTAAGGCCTCCCACTAGTTCAGTATCCGTCCTACCGTCAGGAATAGAGTAAAGGGACGACCTTTTATCTCCGCTATTCTTCGCATCTCGAAAGACCCGGCGACGACCCGACATCCCATAGAGTAAATACCCGAAAAGTCCTGACTACTCATACCGGGTATTCCCACTACAATGATTGAGGAGTGAAAAAAGCCCGGTTAATTTGAATATGTCTCTCCATTCCTTTTGAATAAGAGGACCAAGGTCTACCTTCTCATCTCAGATGCTACGAATCGCAAAAGTCTGTTCCCACAGAGAGAGCGGTAACTAGAAATAGAATAAGAATGGAAATCTACTTTCATTTATTTATTAATACGCAAGGGATGAGACTTTTTTTATTTTGATATATAGAATAAGTATGCTCTGGGACAGAAGGATGAAGGAGCAGAAGGGAGTGGAATGATGATGACCGGGCACTCTCTTGGATCTCATGGTTTGGAGCAAGCGGGCCGTCTACCTAGGGGCTTCGTTCCCCGAATCCGTTAGTCAGTCAAGTCAGTGAGTAAGGAAGACCACAAAGAAGTAGTGCAATAATAGTCTTCTGGGTCGATCAGTCATTCGGAAGCCCCCCTAAGAGAGAGTTCACATTCCTTTTCTCTTTCTACCTTTGCTCAGTATGGTACGGCTTGTTCGGTGCGCTAGGAACAGGCTTTTCGAAACCATTGATTGAATGTCTATCGTTTTAACATCCTAATACTCCTTTGTCAACGAGACTCCTTTCCTTTATCCTTTATAAGAAGATCAGTCTATGTCTAATGCAAAAATCCATTCCTGTTGCAGCTGCTACTGCTCTTTTCTTGATCTATCAAATTTTTCAAGGAAGTTTTTCTGATGGTATTAATCTAGGAAGATTAAGAGGAGATAACGATTAACAGAGATATTCATTTCCAAGGGCAACTTCCTATATGAATGAAGGCAATCCTTATTCGAATATGCCAACATAAGACACCAAAGAAGACAAGCAATACAGGCGCTGGAGTCAGCGGGCTTTTTTTAAAAGAAAGATGAATGGTAAAGACAAGGAGTCCGTCCCCATTTTTACCTCCAACATTTCTCAAAAGTAATTTCTAGGAAGACTTTAGGCACTCGTAACGCCGATTCTAAGTCCTGGTGAGCTTGGATGATTTCGATTCTGTATGGTAGAATTTATATTCCTTAGGGTAGAATTTATATTCCTTTGACCTAAAATCGGCCACAGATCGATGGCCGTTAGTCATAATATACACTCTTATGGAGATTTGGCTCAACGTTTGCCTCGTGTGTCGTTAATAGTACCTTGGGTCTCAACTCATTCTGGGTATGGAAGCCTTTGGTAAGGCGCCGTTGCCTAGGAAAACTTGCTTTTAGGCATAGCATCTCGATCCGGAATATAGAAGTATCCAATTTCACTCTGAAAGCACTCTACTAAAGAGCCGTCTAAGGAGCGTAGCGACCAAATCGAAGAAGGAGAAGGAAGCTTACTCCGCTTAGAGAGACTGGAGATCGTAGTCTCAATCCTAACCTCATAGATGGTCTTTTCATGGTATGCCTTCCTGGCTCGTATGATTGTGTTGCCTTCCTCACTGGTATTGCCATATCGGGATCGGGGACCAAGACGAAGCGTAGTACCATACCCGAACCTACCTCTCGCTAGTCTTACTTATTTTTCCGACTTGGTGGTGGAAAAGGGAATAAAGCATGATTGCGAACTACACTAAGGTGCAGATAAACTCGTTAGCGGGAAGAACAACGACTAGCAGTACGAGGGGGCGATTCAGCAAGAGAGGAACACCTCTGTTATTGACCCGATCAACTTGTTTTGACTCGACAAAACCCAATCTACTCGTATCTGTGGCTTCCTTTTGAAAATCGAGTTCATAAAATGAGTTTTTCTCTTTTAAAAGGTTCCGAGTTTTCTCCCGATAAGGAATGAACTAAGTTAAGTAAGTGGTCATCAGTTGTATCTTCCCAGAGAGATAGCTAGGCTCGCAGGCACAGCCCTCTGTTGTAAAGGTTTTTAAGCTTTCCTCGCATGAGCAAAGAGCAAGCAGCTTACTTACCTAAGAAAAAAGGGCAGGATTTTATTTAGAAAACTCGTGGGTGGTTGGTTTGGGACGTCAGATGAGGGATTAGCTTCATTGAACTGAAAGGGCTGGTCGAAAGCTAAAGCAGTACAAGGAAATCTGATAAAAAGGACAAGTAGGTCGGCTTCAAAAAGGGCTAGACTGGACAACAAAAAAGGACATTTAACCGAAGAGCCCTAGACCAATAGACCAAGTTACACGGCTAAAAGGAAAGTGCTCGGCTCGAACCCTTCTCATGGGATCGGCTTACCTCACTTTCAAGCATCCACTGGATCAGAGATCTTTCTTCCTTTAGCGGCTGAGAAAGAACAGGAAGACCAATCCCTGAACGTAGTGCAACCTACGGTCCTTCTGAAGCCGAGAAGGAACTACTTCTTTCAATCCCTGCTGCCCGGCACTGCTCCTCAAAACCACGCTAGCTGTTCAGCTTCTAGAACTAAGCTAAATAGAAGGGAAAACCCGGGACGGGATACTGACTAGCTCGTCATGTTCAACAAAGTAAAAAAAACTCGTAAAGCCAATTGATTTAGGGCAAAAAGCCACCTTGGCCGACGTGGGTGGTGAATACCATTGGATGAATACCATTGATGGCAACTATTTCGTTGAGTTTGGTGGCTAGACAGAGGGTGTTTACGGCATGATAGAGCTGTAGCGAGCAAGTACCGGTGCGGCAAACTGACTGTGATTGAATAGCTATCCTTTCTAACTACAGGGCAAGGAACTTTTTCCACCAAGCCATATGTGGGAAGACTGAACTGGACTGAGATTGCGGGAACACTGCATGAGACAGTGTGATTGCGCGATCACTGAAGGTCCTCTACGAGGCAGATTTAACGCTACGCCCTTCCCTTAGCGCCTCACTCTAGGCGGGGCTCACATCCAAAGGATGCACGGAGTGAAGTTGCCTGTCTAGCCACTCCTTTCTTTAGTATCCGAGGTGGGATCTTTCAAGAGCTCCTTCGACAGCACCGTACGTGACATTCATTCTTATTCTTATTTCTTTGTATTAGTTATCTGGAGCAGCGAGCTAGTCTGCCGAAAGCCAGTGCTTGTCCGGCTGGATTCCATCTGCTTCCTTCCCCCGGTACTGCCCTTGTTGACAGCTTTTTGCGCTTTTTGCCTTCTTTAATTTAAGCGCGACAAGCCGCAGAGGAAGCGCCATAAGCCCCAAGCGACCTAGCCTAGCCCTAAGTAAGGATGTTGATTCTCGCTCCGAGTTTGATTTTGGATTCGCGTAGTGATAAAATCATTTCCGATTGGCTTTCTGGTTTCCCTGAACTGAATCTAGTCTTTCTGCCCTACCAAAAAGAGTGGAGTTTCGAGGAGGTTAAACTCCCTTACCTGATGACTTTCCTTTCTTTCTTTACTCTATGTGACTCTATGCCTTCTTGCTGGCTTGGTGAAGACTGAGGTAGTGGTTTGCCACCTTCAAGCCTAGAGAGCAAGAAGCAAAGCTAGGCCATTCCGTTAGGGATGTTCTCACCTGTCCTATCGCAATCAATAATAAGGAATTTCCTTTATGCCTTGAGCCTTTCGCCTGCACTCCTAATAAAGAGATTTTCCGGATATTCACCCCTAAAGCCATTGTCCACAGCTTTGGCTTAGTTCAAAACAGTCCTAGCTAGAGAAATCCTTCTACCTTCCTTCTTAAGGCGTATCATCCCTTGCTTCTTTCCTTTTGTGAACCGGAGCTTCTTACTAACAGCTACCTGACCACAGTCACTCAGTCTATTGACTCCCGGGCTTTGGTTTTAGAGAGATTTCCGAGTGCTATTCTTACAGCTTGCCTTACTTTACTAATTAATGTGCCCCTTTGCTACTGCTGCCATACCACATTCAGTCCAATTGGCCTAAGGCTTCTCTATAGAATAGACTCTTCCCACTGCTAACTGCTAAGCTAATTCTACTGCCGAGCTAAAGGCTCTAGAAAGAAGAGCTTCTCACTCGGGTCACTAAACACCAAAAGACCGAGAGGCACGAGCTGGCTTAACCCATTCCCTTACCACCAAGCCCGGATAAGCAACATCTGAAAAGGAAAGTAGAATCCCTGGCTTGGCATTGCCTTCCTTAACTAAGTGAAATTCTTCCCCCCCGAGACCTAGGGTGACTGAACCTTATGCTACCTCTCTTGCCCTCTTTCTGGTATCTAGCGAAATGGCAGCAGGATTCCCAAGTGCCAATGTGCTTTTGATTGCTAAACTGTACTTTAGTCTTTCCCTTCTCTCCTTCGCTCCTTACTCTACTCTGGCTACAGAGCAGAGCCATCTAAATGCCATCATGAAGCGTAAGACTTAGGATAGTCCTCGACTACCTTCTTATTTACTTGTTGAGCACTACTGGGCAAAGACTTTTTTTATATGATTAGACCTATGGTATGGGACTGACGAGCTTCCCTCGATAAGCTGACTTATCGGGGTTAGGCATTCTTAGGCAATAGACCAGGAGTAGGCTGAGGTAAGACCTTTCTATATTAAATTTATCTTACAGACTTAATCCATAGTTGGCTTGGTCATAACTAGTAGTAGCTCCGGTTACTGTTGGAGTCGGTGGAATCATCTCACTGGGACTAGGGACTTCCAGACTCTCTACTTTCCCATACGATTGGTCCAACACTACTCGAGTTCTTTCGCTCTAGCTGCATGAATCCTAAGCTTTGTCTCATCGAGATTGGCTTGGTCTCATAGCAAACCCTGTGTAGAAAGCCAAAAGCTAAAGTCTCCCTCGTTTCGTTAGCATGCCGAAGTCTTGGCTGGGTAAAGCTTGGACTCTGACTTTTGCCTATCGCTCTTCTTCACCACTCGTTAAGAACATCCTTTAACTTTAAGTGGTACTGACGCATGAACTTGACTCAGTGCAGTTCTTCCCTGCCACTGCTTTTACGCTATCCAACTGTGCTGATTCCGAAGAAAGAGGAAAGATGTCCAATCGGAAAGTGGTAAGCATATAGCATAAGTATCATTTGGAAGTGAATCCTTCCTAAGCGCTTTGCTTTCACAGAGACAGACCATTCTATACGAAACGAAAACCCCTGGGGTTGGATGAAGTGAGAGCTAGGAATCTTTGGTCTTATCCTTCCTCCCTTTGACTCCAGTTGGTAAGGGAAAAATCCCAATATACTGCTATTCCATTTGAATAATCTACCATGCTTGCCCTTCAAACCAAAATCTAGAGTAGTCTGACTAACATAGATTAACCATTTGCTTTCTTTTGTCTTCGACTTCAATCCAATACCGACATCAGCCGCCTCAAATCTTCAGGCTTACCCGCAATCAACAATTAGTTGAAGTGAAAAGTTTTCGTCTCCCCCTTTTCCGAAAGAACCTGTTCGTTACCCAAACCGAACATTCTTCCCGAGAGCCCTAGTGCGACTGTGCTTGCCTGCGTTATCAAGGGACGGAACTCTGTCTTGTGTGCTCAGAGGAACTCCAACTTACAACTAGACTTTGTCTTTCAAACTCCATAGCTCTAGCTCTAAGACGAGGATTAGGTTTTTTAACCCGAAGAGGTGCCCGTGGACGGAGTCCCTACGACTTACCCTACACTACTCACTGTTGACAGCTTCTGTGGAGCAAGGACTGCTAGCCCTCCCTTTATGAAATTGAAATGAATCGATCGCTACCGTAGACAAGCCTTTGAATCGCTACGACGGAACTGGTACCGTAACTGTAGAATGCACTGCTTCTCCTCCCTCTGTGCTCTGCGCAAAAGGGCCCTCAAAGAAGGGGGGCAGAGAACACCGTGCATGAAGCAAGAGGTCGTATACGTCTAGGGGGTTCGACTCACAAGACACAAGAGAGTGGAAGCGACAAAGAGTATACCATAGTATACCGATGCCGATGGTGGCAATTTTTTTGATAGAGATTCCCCGTAGAATAGGTTATCCTTAGTTGTCTTTTCCCGATAAGAGAAAAAAAAACGGGATGCCTATCTCGATCGATTAGCAGAAGGCTTGAACAAGGGTTTCCCGGCTTCTTTATGCCCCCGAAAGCTTAGCGAGAGGATCTCGTTTACTCTTATGAGGATTGTTTTATCCTTAGGCGCATGTTATACCCCAGCCTAACTTACTTTTCTTGTTAGTTTAATTCACCGATAGCGATTTGATTGTGGTCCATGGTAGATATAGATAGACTGGGCAAGGACGAGTCCAGCCCTACCACTCGACTATCCTTAACTAAAGCGCACACTAGAAAGTCCTACCATGAGGACCCATTGATCCTTCCTAAACATATGTTGGTGTGGGTGGTGCCATTGATTATGCCGAATCCAGAGATAGAGATTAACTTCCAATTAAAAATAGATAGTCCTTGCTCCTAGGGGCTTCTGGAATTCCTCTATTTTAAGTTGGCGGTGTAGCTGCAAGAATGGATTTCGGGAAGGCTTTCGTAAGCGCTCAAAGTGACCTTGAATCCTTGTGATCTTGTTGTCAAATATGAGAAAGTAGTCGGTCTAGCTTCGTCGTCTATTCCCGGGGATTTCGCCTAATCTGCTGCCGTTCTTGAAGGTATCTCAAAAGAGGATGTTTTGGATAAGAGAAAGATTACTATCTTAGCTCACGGTATCACCTCCGTCCTTGCCCATAAGGCGGTTCGATCGGGTGGGGGTGCCCTTTTGATCGATGGGAAGCGATAAGACCCCAATGAGAGGATTGGCATGAGATCCGTTTGGTCTCTTAGGTGAGCTCAATCATCATTGCCCAATAGTTTCCTTGGGGAGTAGAAAGTAGGTGGTTAATCTACCTGGCAGTTAGGCCGCCACATCTCTTCCGCTACTCAAGAGATCCGGTGTTCCTATGACGGCGATTATCGCGGCCACCCCGGACCTGACTTCATTCTTTCCAGCCGGCCTCCCAACCCAGGTGAGTAAGAACACGACTCACGATGTGACACTCGCGGAGGGTACGTAGCGTTCAGGAACAGGGGGTATAAAAGGTAGAATGGGGTACTCGCCGCTACTAGTACCAACTTACCTTAGATAATGGTTCCCTATCTGTGTGTAGCCCCGGTAAAGAGGCAAACTAGTACACCTTTTTCCTTTCGCGCAAGAGATAAAAAAGAAGCACTTTCGAGCGTCAAAGACTTCCGCTTTCGTGAACCTTTCCATAACCTTATCATGGACCAGGTTCGAATGAATAGACTATAAGCTTAGATTCCTCCTTGGGCATTGTGCGGCTTCTTTTATAGCGCACGCGTATGATGGTGAGCAGTAAGCTCTTGCTTTTAGGGGGTAGGGCCAGGCCAGTTTTTTTTGGAGTTAGATTTCTTCTGCCTGCCTTCGAGCGAATTCGAGTTCCAGTTAGAGCTGTAGTTTCGAGTCATGAGCCAGACGGGGGACGGGGAAAATGGTATATAGGCTAAGAAGTTTCAGGCCTTTAAGCAGGAGAGGGAGTTCCGAAAAGTTGTTCTATTTCTTCCAGAAAAAAGAGTTTTAGTTGGGGCTTTTGAGGAATGCTTTCTTTATTGAATTATGCTTACGGAGAACTACTCTCTCTAATTGCTTTAGATAACTCTTAGAATAGGCTTTCTCTCCAGCCAATCTTAAGCCAGCAGGGGAGTAAAATAGAGCTTGGATAAAACAGGGTAAAGAAAGGGCTAGGCTCAAACTAATAGATTTTTTTCTTTGTCCTAAGTCTAACGAACTTAGAATGCAAGACTCTAAATGACTATATCTATCTAATATTCTTTATTGCCATCCAGTGTAAGAAAATTAATGCTTCGATATCGATCCAGTGGGAGAGGGCTAATGTTTTAAGTCCTACTTCCATTCCAGCCAGTAAGCCTATTTCTTGACTTTCGTAATGGGTTCATTCTGGCTTTCCTGCGAGAAAGTCCCAGTCCGACCCAGGGTCAGTTTTTAGCCTTTCCAGAGAGTGCCAGTACACAAGCAAGTGAGAGATGTCTTTTTAGAAAATGAATGATTCCATTCCCGGCTATCAAATTTTAGTTCCTGTTGTAGTCTTTTTTAATCCAGCAAGTAAGGATCCCTTTGAAGCAGGAGTTTCTCTCAAGGCAAGCAGTAAGGAAGATTTCCAATGAGCAGGAGTCAAAATGGCTGGGGCTTGAATAGAGCTTTTATATTATATGTCGGGCTTGGAGTTCAACCAATAAATTTAAATAAAAAGAATAAGATGATTTGGGAAGATAAGAAAAATAAAATACTCATTGGATACATGATGTATATCAATACGATATGCGGTGAGGGTTATCCTTTTCCGTGGGGAAAAAATGGTAACTATGAAACAAGATGGGTTGAATACAAGGAGTCATTATTTCGTTGGATGGCTAAACCATGCAATTACAGTTTACACTTATGAAAATGAATAGATATAATACAACACCCATGGGGGATCAAATGGATAAAATGAATTTTGATTCAACATGGGCTAGCTTGCAGGGATTAGTCAAGGAGGAAAGATTCGCGAATCCCTATTCAGGATTGAAAGTTGCTTGTCTATCCTTTGAGCCTCCTATTAGATGTAATGACTGTGATCTGATAGTATGTGCTGTAATGAAATTACTATTCACGTACGCTTACACCACCAAGTCTTCTTATGGAAAGTTTACTATTCTATATAAGATGATGAACAAAAAAACATCCGAAATTTATTCCTTTACAATAGGTCCAGCAATCACATTTAGAGAGAATGGGATAGATCTGTCAGTCAATGATTTGGTTGAACAACAGGTGGAGGAAAAAGCTGAGGAATACGAAGATGCTGAGATAACAGGTATATGTATTCGAATCTATCTTTTAGATATGAAGGATGGTGGTGGTCAACCTACCCCCACATCTGCTGAGGAGATTGCTAGCAAGGTCTGGGAAAGCATGAACATGAACAGAAAGAGTAAGAGTAAGGAGGGGGTTGAACCTAAAGGAGCGGGAAAGATCAAGCAGAGGTAGTGTACTTTAGGTCGACAAGACGAGGAATATCAGACCCCCAACTTCAGGCTCTATGATGGGGTAGGAGATCCGAGAGGGCATATTCTGCACTTCGAAGCACTTAGTAATTATCAATACAGTAAGCGATGCGGGTAAGGGTACTTTAAGAGCTATTCCGAGAAAGAGAAAGGCTGCTTTTAGTTCTTTTCACGACTCTGCTGCTATTGAATCCGCTGCTCTTGCCGGTGGTAAGGCTGTAGGAGTCAAGGAAATAGGAAATGGCCTAACTAGGAACGGGCAAGAAAGCAAATGAAATTACACTAGTAGATCCCGGGCTTTCTAAAGCTAACGAATGGAACTATGATCATGGGAATGATTGTTGAATAAATAAACTACCACGCCTCTGAGTCCTCTTGCCCACTAGTCACTCTGTTCACGGTTAGCTGGGAATGGAATGAATTGTTGACAGAGATGATTTGATTAGCTTGGGAAGGTAGGCTTTCGGGTAGTATGGTATGATTATAGTATGGTTTCTGTTCTGATAATCAATTTCTTTAGTGCCTAGGCTTTAGGGTAAAACAAGAAGGGGCGTAGCGGATTCGTCTTTCTTTAAAGTAAAGTGAGGCTTCATATGCTAATGGAGGCTAATCGGCTTCTCCCCCAACATGCCAAAATCTTACATGAATCGGCTTAAATGGGAAAATCGGCTATGAACTCAACAAGAACACCGGAAACTCAAGCTGCGGAGTCTTACTCACGTTCTTCTTAACTTAGCATGCTTCCTGCAATCCTTCCTGCCTCTTTCCCGAGTGAGGGCCTTGGCACTGGAAAACAGCATTTTTTGCTTCAGTTGCATGTCCCAAAAGCTCAATCCAAACTGTCTCATCTCAAGCAGCCTCTTCGTTGCAAGCGGATGTGGCATTTCTTCAACCTCTAGCTGCCTAAGAGGGCCACATTCTATGCCTAGTGGAATTGGAAAGCTAAAGCTTCCCCTGATGCCAGCGTAGAAATGAAGTTCTTCTTGAGGAAGATCGGGGATTCTTTTCAAAATTCATCTCATCTGTCCATGAAAAAGGAAGCAAAAGCTTGCCTCGCTTTGCTTTGAGGCCTGCGCATTCGATGCCATCTTCTTTTACTAAAGAACCTCCTTCCCCCTCATCTGAGGTGGGGGTCAAAGGGATCTATCCCGATTCTTGAACAAGAAAGCATGCAGCTCCTTCTCTGCATCAATCGGCACTCTTTGAAATGTGCACTATGAAAAAGAAGTCGGATGGTTCCTGCTGCACGAGATTCGGTGGAAGTAGGGATTGAAGCACAGTTTTGATTCCGCTTTCACTAATAAAATAAATAGTAGGAGCAAAGAATTCCACAAAAGAATTCGTCTTAGGCCGATCTACAAATTCTATCTCTTTTTCTCACATCTCAACTCTTGATCTTTCTTTGCAGAGGATCGACCAAGCCATTGAAGAAGCTATTAGAAGATAAATTCCCTGTGTTAGCGGAATCAGAGCTAAGGGAGGAGTTCACAACCGCTTTCATTCTTTTTGAGACTTAACGAGCGAAAGGCGTAGAGGCGCTGTTCACACGTCTTGGTGAAGAAGCTGTGATTGGTGCGGTTTTTGCTTCTTTCCATTCTTTCTTATCCCCAGGTGGGTCAGTGACCGAGAGATTCTGTGTTGAAGAAATAACCGAAGCTATTTCCGCTCTTGGGGGAATAACTGCAGTTGGTGCTTTAATAGGGGCATTCTATTCTGTTTCAGAAAGAACTCTGAGTGAACAAGGAAAAAGCCTATCTTTTCTCAAGCTTGATTCGCAATAGCTATCCGTTCAAGCAGGAGAGTCCGTCTTTCTTTGTTAAATGGCACACCCATAGAATAGAAGGGCGTAGCTCCCACATTCGGCTCAAGAGAAGCAAAGGAAAGATCAGAGTAGGCATAAGCATAAGAGGTCTTGGATTCGGCATTAGCCCCGTTGTTGGAGGAAGAAGCCCTTCTATTTAATC
Source organism: Mallotus japonicus (assembly GCA_949634005.1). Taxonomy (NCBI): domain Eukaryota; kingdom Viridiplantae; phylum Streptophyta; class Magnoliopsida; order Malpighiales; family Euphorbiaceae; genus Mallotus; species Mallotus japonicus. The sequence goes on from CATIWK010077329.1 coordinate 22,476, forward strand.
TCTTGGAGGAAAGACTACTAGTAGGTAGTGGTGAGCGAGTCAGTGCCGGTAGCTGTAAACTCTTCTTTCTCGATGGGAATCATAGCCCTATCATAGCCAAGTCAATGGACTTGCCTTTCTTGCTTGAATCAACTTCCTAAACCTCTTCCTGCTCATTTACTATTGGAAGCACTTTCAAATGGGACAGGTAATGAGGGAAGACCTTCTATCTTAGACAAGAAAACGTACCGAATACAGATAGGGAAAGCAGTCTACTCATGCCCAAGCACAACAGAATAAAAGCCCTAACTCTACTCTCAAGGTAGTGAAGTTCCCCGGTATCATAATAAAGTAGTATGCCGGAACTCTTTCTCTTAAGGTGCGGAGCGAACTGTCGGACTAGGAGCTGCGATTGCTTTTGTTTCAGAAGCCTCTAAATAGATGGCGAGAATCTGTTCTTGGTGGTAGGGCATGGTTAAGCTTTTAGTAGGCATAGAGTAGAAGAAACTGATCGATCGAGATAACATTTCCACCAGATGCCAGAAAGAGGAAGACAGAAGCAAGAGTCCCCCAGGGCGAAATGTGAGTTCATCACCGGATTCGGAGTAGTTCAAATCAAAGAGTTCAAGATATGCGGATTAAGCGAGTTCAGCCGTGGGCAAAAAGAATTTCATTCTCGTACACAAGGCACCAGAATTTCATTCTGGTGTCATAGAATAAGGGGTCTCATCAATAAATGAGATTCCCACAAAGTAACTAAAACAAGGAAGAGCTATTAGCTTGCCGGCGTAACGAAAGAACTATCGGATGGTAGGCCTTAACTAACTGCTTCCATACTTAGAGAAAGATTTGCTGCTTTCACAAGAATTAGCCCAAAAAGGAGAAAACCAAAACTCTTTATTTAGTGGCCAACCTAGAATCATCGATTTTGTTTGGAGTTCCCAGTTCAAGGCCCATCTATTCCTTGACCATGTAAGCAAAAAAACCGACTTTCCTAAAAGTAAGTGGCACGTTCCAGGATATCCTCGTATAAGGGAATCTGACTTGCTGCCAAAAGAACGGGGTTGGATGCGCTTCTGTCTTTAAAGGGAGTTCACCAAGGGTGAGAAAAAGGTAGCTCTTTTCTATCTTATTAGATGCGGTCTTTGCTGCTTGACTTCTTGACTTAGAGCTTGAAGGTGACGACTGCTCTCTCTTTCCGGTTTAGCCTACCATGGGAAGGGACGAGACAAAGCCTTCTTCAACATAGGATGATGCTTTCACTGTTCTCAAGGTAGCGAGTTCTCTTATATACGATACTGCCAAACGCTTCGTAAGCAAGAGAAAAGCTATTATGTCAACTATGGTCTACCCTTGCGGGACAGTTCTTAGCCTTTACTCTAGTATGAACTGAGCCATAGCTTCTAGGTCATGTCGCCCCCAATCTCCTTGTGAGTTGATCTGTTCGACCGTATTCCATCGGGTTTCCATTTCTCTCGATCAAGTCGATTCATCGGTATAGATGCCGCATTGATATGCTTAACACATGTGATTCTTCCCTCTCTCCGCTTGAATTTCCATTTAATAGGAGGGGACTTTCTTTGTCCCCGGTTGGTAATACAATACTCAAACAAAGGATTTCCCTTCCTTCTACCCTAAAAAAACCAGAAGAACAGCGTGGATTACAGTCTGTGAGGAGACGGAGCATCGATAGTTGCGTGAATTCTTTTTTGCCCTCGCCATAATCCGAATTCCTAGAGTAGCCTTCCCTATTCCTTCAAAGTTCATCTTGATGTGATTTGAAGAGGAAATTGCCACAAGATTGAGATAGATATGTTTGAATTAAAAAAAAAGTAATGCAATAAGACCTCGTCATGTTCATCCTTACTAACATCCCATACAAAAAATGAAATCTTTTTTATGGTCTGGATTTTTTCAATCACCTTAACGAAGGAGGTGGACTTCAACCAAGCCAGCCCTTCTTATGAAGTGGCTATGGAGATTTCCAAAGGAAAAAAAAAAGAAAAAAAGCCATGGTGCTTCTATTTTGCTGCTAAGTACCTCTCTAATGGAAAAAATGGATTGACCAACCCACCTCTTAAATATCCTGCATCTAGAAAGGTATTATTTGGTACAGAGAGACTTTCAGGCAGAACTTGGGCTAGACTTTTGTTGGGCAATGGTAAGCTGATTCGCTTCTGGGATGATGTTTGGCCGTGCCACTCTCCTCAGAGATGCATGCCATAATTTATATCAATTCACAAGGTTCTCATAACCTCAAAGTGATAGACTACATTCAATATGAAGGAGAAAAAAGGATTTCTCCCCCTATTCAACTGCCCGTCCAAGAGCATATGGCTTCAGAATACTTTTTTTTTATGGACTGCATAAATCTTATCTTCCAGCCCAAAAAATGGAGGATAATCTCTTTTGGCAGCTCAATCCTCACGGTAATAATTTTGCCAATTCTGCCTAAAAATCTCTTCAGGTGATCAAGAGGGCCCCCTTTTTCAGTAGATGAGATTAGGATGAAAGGTATATTATCTCAACGCTTCTTTTCTCTGGCT
>CATIWK010077329.1:32500-60496 GCA_949634005.1 Mallotus japonicus
AAAGCCAGATGCAGGTATTTCTTTAGCTATATCCTTCGCTGATCAACAAGGTTCATGCCGCTTACTTATGCTTCCGCTCTATCCAAGTCAAGGCAGATTGTCTGGTTCCGCCATAAAGGAAGAGAGAACCCGCTTCTACGGTACTTCATCAAAGATAGCGACTAACATTTAGAGAGCTAGTGTCTCGAGTAATCGTTTCGCTTTACCAGGAAGTACCATAAAATCAAAGAGTTGTGTTAGCTCTTGGGAAAGCCATTTTAGTAAAAGGCCGGTTAGCCTTGCTCTTTAGTTTTTGGGAAAAACCCGGGCGAGCTGACCTGACCGGTTAAGCAGAAACCGTATACTTCCATGAGGAACCCTTAGCCACCTCTCTTCGGACAGATAAGGAAGAGACAGGTACGAGTCCAGCTAAACCGGGATCGGAACTTCGAACTGCAAGCATTTCTTCCTCTTCAATGGAAAGTGAATGCTCTTCGCTTGAAGCTATCGTCAAAGTCTGATTCCAGCTATTAGCAATCAATTCCCCTTTCTTTGGAACTAAATTTCGAACCTTTTTCAAGTCCTGTGAGAAAAATCCATCAAATCGCGCCAGGAACCATCATTTCTGAAGCAAAAACGGCAGGAGCGAGGGTCTCATGGGCAAAGGCCTTGCAAACGGCTGTTGTGGCGCGCGAAACTGGCCGTTTTTCGCCTTTTTTTTAGCTTGGCAGGAGCCTTGCCCCTTTACCTCGTAACCTCGGAAAAGGGGTTCCACCATTACGAAAGGAATGGAATTTGCAATAGACTGAATTTCAGCATACTCTGCTTTAGCTTTAGCTTTAGATGCATTCTTCTTCTTTCCGTCCCATACCTTATTTACTTTATTTGGTGAAGTTACAGCCAATGCCGAAAGTCATGGTGAGGAAGCCACATCCAGCACATATAGCCCTCCCACCTCTTTACCGCGTCCAATCGTCTTCCCGGTCCTGAACGACACAGCAAGAAGGCGAACTCTTTCTAGTTTGACTGACTAATAGAGAGGTTTTTAAGCCCACTACGCGGTAATATCAGATGCAGCAAACCTGACTTCCAAAAGACTTCCTCTACTGCAAATCTTTCCTTTGGAATTGAGAAGAGGTGCCTTAGCCTTAACCCGAAGGAGAGTTAAGAAAGTTTCTTCGGTATTCCATCTGTCTATTAGTGAAAGCGGAATCCAAGACGAATCTCCACATCAAGAAGACGATTACGCGCATCTGAGAAGGCAAGTCTATTCACTTGTTTACTGTAGAGAGGTTAGCGCTAACTAGTGTTAGAGAGCTTGCTGGATGAGAGCAGATCTGGGATATCTGTAATATTACTATTACTACTGGGAGAACTTTCATCGTTCTATCCAAGGACGGAGCTAGTAGTTGAATAGGATTCGTGTGTGGGAGTATCAATTCATTCCCTCATGCGCATCTAGTGCAGTGTCTCTGTAACGTTCATAAACCCCCTCCCCTTCTCCCTCCTGTTTAGACATCTAGCAGCCAGAAAAACTGCTTTGATAACTAAGAAAGCAGTCTACGGGATCCTTTAGCAAGAATAGCAATTGGATTGAGATGGATGGTTGTGCTTTCAGTCTTTTCCATGCCGAATAGACAACTGCCTCTTATGAGTGATTGCTCTACAGCCAAGGCAGTGAAGACTGATGAATCCCCTTAAAAGATATCTCCATAGTAAATAGAATCGTACATCCAAGAAGCAAGACTGACAGAGCGAGCTGTAAATGCCATACCATTGATTTCAATGCTTATGGCAACACGATCAATCATTCGTCAGCGGGCAGCCATTCATTGCCAGAAATTAGTTGAATCCAAGATTCAATTCCTGTGTCTCTTCCATTCCCTTTATCCTATGGGTCGATCTATTTATTGATAATGTTGAAGAATCGATGAAACGACCTTTGTTCCTTCCCTTTTCTTTACAAACAGAGCGTAGTCGGCCTTCCTACGCTGACGAATGTCTCCTTGGTTCAGGAACGAACCCACATTTCCTTCGGGGAAGTTCCGATTCTGCCCCATGATGAGTAGGTGGAGGGGATACCCCCAAAGGCCTTGTAGTAGGGGGAATGTCCCTCGACGACGCTCACCCCCCCATAAAAGTGATGGAAGCTACGCAGTGTTGGAGACAACGTATTCACGTAAGTTTAATTTTGTCCATATCACTAATGGCCTTCGACCGGCGGGTAGGGGAGTTCCCGCTGCGGTGCTGTTCCCGGCCTGGCCCTGTCCTTCCTATCTCGCTTGTACCTTCAATCAAAATAATCGAGGAATAGATATGGCTGGCAGGTGCGGTAGACCGAACACCTTCTGAATAAGCGTGGAGGTGACATGAAGCTCCTTGCCCATTGAGTGAAAGCATCCATCCCAGTAAGAAAGATTCTCCGACCCCACAACCTGCGGGAACTTCCACCAGCCCCAGGCGGCTACTGATCTTTCGGAGCCTAAGAGTGGGCTCCATTACCTTTTCGCAATCTTCGGCTTGCCTTTATGGTTTGCTTGAAGCAAGAACAATTGATGAGTGAGCAGTGGAACCAATCCCCAATCCCGAGGCGAAACAACCAACCGGTCTTTTGAGCAATACAGAAAAAAAAATACGATGCTTGCAGGAACGAAAGTCACTGGTTTGATAAAAGCAGGAACTGAGGATCTCTCTGTTTGCCTTAAAGAATCCAATTGCCCTAGGGAAGGCAACTGAGTCAGAGGAGGGGTTGACAGATAGGGATAACCCACTAGGCACTCGTACTAGAAATATGATGTTACCCTCTAGGGGAGAGACTAGACACTTATTACCTCCTATGGTAAAGGATCAACAGCAAGGTGCGAAGCCTATTTCGATTTAGCTTTCTCCCAATCGCTTACAGGGAATTGGTAAATGACTGCAATGGAGCTAGCCTGGAAACTATTGACTCGAATGGACCGCTACTATAGACGCTATCAATTGCCTCCTATCCGAGCAGTTCGTTTTGAAAGCAATCTGGCAAATCCTGCTCTTATCTTAAAGATAGGCAAGCCGAGTCTTTCAAGCAGCCGCTCTTTCCTCACACAGTGGCAGTACCTTACAGTGGGAAGTGCCCTCGAGCCTACAACTTCACTAAGGAATGGAAGCAAAATGCCGACATTGCCAGAGCTTACCAGGAGAAAGCTTCCAAGCGCATGAAGGCAGATTTTTGAAGAAGGCCAAGGGAATTCAATGTTGGTGACCTGGTGCTTGTCAAGCTCATGCCTGAACAGCCCCGATCTATAAGAACAGAGGATTAGCTTAGCATGCCAACTCGCTCTCTGGCAGAAGGATGGAAGAGAACCCGCAATCGCAATGGCTGTAACAGAACTCTCGATGACAGGGAACGAGTACTGGTTGGAAGTCCTAAGATGAGATTGACCCTTCTTCCACTTGATGTGGATTACCGAGAAATCAAACAAATTAGCAGAAAAGAATCGGCTATTGAGTAGGCACTCGTAGCAGCAAGATAGGTTGTCGTTGCTCTACCCCTGAGTCATGTCCTAAGGGAACGATATACTGACCTATTCATATTTGGTAGTCGATGAAGCTAACGGGTTTCCCTTTAATTGTTTCTGTTAAACCAACATATTTCCCTGGAACCGAAGTAGCTTGCTACGTAGGTCCCCCATCTGTTGAGTCAGAAAAAAGGAACCTCGGCCCTCCCATGTGGTGAACCAAACTGGATCTCATCCAGGTGCATAGAAGCATCAGCACTCACCATGTCGTTCCCCAGAGATGTGTTCCCACTCGAGGTGACAGTTTCCATTTTGGCTATATTGGATTGTGCCCCATCAGGTGACTGAGTTGGTTCTGGGGGCTCGTGTCCATCCGGCTGTTTGACGTAATCTTTGGATTCTCCTATTCATTCACCTCTTGGTGGTGAGGAGGGTAGGTCAAAGAAGAACTGACATGGGAAGGATGGATAGGTGGGAGAAAGAGTTGACTTCTTCTATTTGTGCATAGGTCGAGGTTTGACATGTGACGAGGGAACCGCTCCGTGGGCCCGCCAATAGAAAGATATGATCCTATTTAGAAAGAGAGACCGGAATCATATAGTAATTGATCTTCCCATCCCCCATCTTTCGAGACTCGTAAATACGTAGGAGATCCTTGAATCAGCTGTGGAATTTGAATCGACGGACTGACCATATAACCCTGACTGTTCTATTTTGATGATTGGTGCTAGCATAAATGGCAGTAATAAGAAAGTCAGTGCCCTGAGAGCTTTGACTTCCCGGCAGACAGACCTAACGGGCTAACATGTCAACTCCACTCAGGAAAAGATGACACGAAGATGGTTAGCTGCAAGGTGACTGACAGAAAGGAAGTTTGTCCTCAGTTGAGGAACATATAATAGAATAGATCATGAAGAATAAGAGAAAAAAAAGACCTAAAGTGTGAAAGAGGTAAGAGAGTGCCATCTACAATGTTAACAGAATCTTTTATAGGTAAAGGCGAAAGCACTGGTACGAAGGGAATTCGCAGTTGATCCTACTGGTTGGGAAGGTCTTACGTTCACTGGTAGCCTACAAGAAGTCTCAGTCCTTCTCTCCACAACAAAAGCCCTTAGGCCTTAGGCTTCTCTAAAGTGAAAGAGATCGGACCTCTCCTATCCCTATGGTTCAAAGCTTCCCAAAGTTCTGGCTTTTTTTATTAGATAAATGCTCTTAAAAGGGCAGGGAAGACAAGGACAACGACCACATCTCCGACAAGGACCACAGACTTTATCTTCTTTTTTCCTTTTGTTTGTTTCACCGAAAATCTCATTCTCCCGCGGTTAGGTTAAGGCTCATTCTTGTCGTGAATGCACCCGATGCCGATAGCAGAGCCCTACATACTTATGTACTTTTTTGGGATTAGCTGTTTGAGGGGAGGCTTATGCGCCCGCTTGGCCTTTTCCTGTATCAAGAACGGCCTACGATCGACCAAGAATGTAGAAAGTGGAGTGGTCAAGCAAGCAAAGAACATGAATTGGATAAAACATTTGGCGCAAGAAGCCGCTAATCGCTAATAGTAATAGGTTGGGCCTTTGATTCCCCCGTAGCAAGCTTTAGAGACGTAAAGAGCTGATACACTTCACTTAGCCGTGGGTTGTCCCTCCCATCTCTCAACATGCTATAGGTCGCTCTTTCTCTTTCCTTTTCTCTATTTAAAGTAAACGCAAGACCCTACCTTATTGACTGGATTCGACCGCCCCCACTTGTCGATGTAAAGCGTTTGTACGTGGCTCCTGTATGTGCGCTTAAAAGCAGCCTTTCTTAGGTGCTCTAACCGATCTCTTAGAAGGGCATGCGGTGAAGAGCGCTTCCATTACACCACCTTCAGGGAAAGAAAGGTAGTCACGAGCTAAGCAACCAAGACTGGGCTAACGTCGCGATTCTTCTTCGAGCATTAGACACATGTTGTACTCCCCAGCCATTACTTCTCCCCCAACGGTTGTTTCAAAAACTAAGGATCAGCCTAACCCTCATTTCTATCAAAGGCCAATGGGATAAGGTTCCGATTGTAGCTTTAGCTAGGACTGAGATAGGAATGAAAAAACCTAAACAAAAAATAAAATAAGAGAAGTCAGAAGGCTAGAAAAAAAGGTCTGCCCTTTGGTCTGCAAGTAGATTTCTTTCTTTCAATAAAATCTGTCTTAAGTGAGATTCATTTCGTGTTCATTGTACCAAACCTCACCTCTTTGCTTCTTTCCCCCGGCCCTTTCACTCAGGATCCCTCGCTTCACAGGCACAGGTCACCACTCTTATCAACAGAAGTGGGATACTTCGGAACATAAACCCTTTTTGAAGGATTTTTTTGAATCCAATATCAATCAGTCTTTGCCCCGAGAAGAGGACTCATTTAGAAGAAAGCCCTTTGAACCTGATGCCGTGGTTTGTTTGTGCTCTTGATGAGGCCGAATTCCTCAGTTGCCTAGCCACTGCATCTGCACCTCTTCCTGTTCCCAAAACAGGTATATTCCTCTTTTCTATTGTTTTTTTCTTTATATATGGTGAATCCAAGATTTCCAACAAGGTAAGTCCCTCAACCAATACATAAAAATCCGTAATTGCAAGGTGCAGTCGAAGGGAAAAATCAAACCTCTAGCGGAAGTCCGAGTACCTATCTCCGATTCTCAAACAAAGGGTATGGGCCCTGATATGGCTAAGCCTTAGGGTACATAGTGGATGGACGTACCGAATCCAAGCAACTGCAACTTATACGACCGGAATGTGCTTAAAAAGTCTAAAGGAAAAAGGGGTCACCCTTACTTCCAAAGAATGAAAGTCCCCGACTAAGAGAATGGAATGCTTTCTGGGCTGCTAGTAGGTGCTATTCCACCATCATCAATGAGGGACGACTCGAATCTTTCGAAGGCGCTTAGAAGGCTAATGGCAAACTTCTACATAAAGTAAAGTCCTCCCACAATCAGTCTTTTTCAAGAATTGGGACCCCTTATCCAATAGGCGAAGGAGGCTAGACCTGCAAGACTGGCCAACAATCTCTGCTTCTTATGAAAGATATTACTAAAAACTTTAGTCTTTCATTCCTTGACGGCACATAGAAAATTCTCATTAGCTGCACATAAACCCCTTGCCAGCTTTACTTCACAAAAGTACTAAAGTTCTCATGTGACAACCAAGCAGCCTGAAAACGAAAAGGCCTGGCTTGCCTAGGGGGAGGATAAACACCTTTTAAACAGATCAACAAAGGGAATATTATCAGATTTTTTTCTAGGTAGAAGTTGCTTCTGGGAATTTCAGTCTCCATTCCGTAGTACAAAGGGCTCTGTCTAGTCTCTCTCTCACTCCCCCTCTCTCCCAACCAAGTCAACTTAGGACCCCAAGTCTAGTAGCTTGCAAAAAGAAATCCACTCCTTAAAATATTTACCCACCGTAGCTGGAGCACCCCTACGCTTCTCATCCGGGGATAAGATAACATTGAAATCACCAGCTATCAATCACGGTTCCGTAATAGTCCCCGCCAATTGAGCTAAATCGGACCAAAGATCTTTCCTAAGAGAGGCTGGCATAGACCGCGGTAAAGAGCCATTTATCATGCTGGCCAAAACTCACTTGGAGGTGCTTGCTTATGCTCAACCAACACATTAATTTGAATTTCCTCTTCCTTCCATAACATGTCACCAGAAAATCCTTGAGCTAGACTTTCCCAAATATCCAATCTTGTTGACAACCTTCTCCGCCTTCCATCCACTTATTCTAGGTTCCACAAGAACAATAAAAAGGGGCTTATGCAAAGCTACCAAATCACGAAAAACATTACTAAAGCGCTTACTAGCAGCTCCCTAAATAAAAAAGACATGAGAATAGTTAAATAGGAAAATTACCCAATGATAGAAGCAATGCTCAAATAGAGCAAGACAGCCTTACTGCAAATTATCCTCGGAGCCCAAGACTCCTTCATCCTCAGAACCACCAGAAGCCTTTGGAAGCGTAACTCTCACCTTCGCTGACTTCTCCTTGGCCCCACTGAGTGCCTTACTAGAGGAGCGTTTAGTCTCAATCCTCTCCCTATCGGTCGAGTTCTTTCATACCTCTCCTGCTCTCACGGCTTACAACAGCTCAAAGCGTAGAGGCAATTCCTGATCTTCTATTTATAGAAATATCATTAAAGACAGATCGTAGCTACGAGAAGAGAAGAAAGGTATGCCGGTTGATAGATGTAGTTCCTTCTACTTTTTTTTTACCGAATTGAATTGTTGTTTTACTTTCGATCGTGGTACTTTGAGTTGGTCTTCTGTGTACCCGGGAAGATCTAATTAGCTCTGGTTCTAGGAGCCTAGCCTTCTTTCGTAGCCAAGGGATTCCACTCTCCTTCTGAGATGGAGAGAAAGGGCTGGTATAGAATCCGATCTTTCTCTTTGAAAGAATCCGGTGCTAGTCTTTACTGCTCTCCTCCCTCTCTAGCTACTTTCATACCAGTCAATCTCACATCAGGAAGAGCCTTTGGTTCTGTGATCAGATCAGCCAAGCCAATTAGAGTTTAAGGCGGGGTTCACAAGGGTGAATTAGCGAGGTCTTGGAGAAGCTGGATAAACGGATGAACCTGCTCGCCTTTTTTCTGCTTTCTAGATGATGGATGCTACCTAGCTCTAAAGGTCTTTCTAAAGTTTCCTATTCGACCTTATCCAAATTCAGCTTTAGGTTCCGTCATTGGTTTTTCCAAAGGATGGATTGAAGGTAAGGTAACTAGACGAACTGAATTCGTTCTTTTGACTGTCCCAAGGCCGGCCAAGCCAGTCCAGTTTAAGCCTTGGAGCTGTCGATTCGGTTAGGATTGGTTGCATGCCCGTAGCGTCTTAGTCTGGCGCAATGCTTCTTGCTCGGTATTCCTGGTCTATCTCGACTAGCTTATACCGAATCGGCGTTTTACGCTTTCTTTCATGAAGATTCATGAATCGGTCGCTGAATCCGTAGTTTGAGTATCGCTTCGAAAGTTCCCCATCAAAGCCCTTGCCCTTCCGCGAATCGCTTGCTGCTTTCGAGCTAGGAGTGAAACCAAGGCCGCTATTCCGGTTTTTCTTGCATTGAGATAGTAGTTCCCAAGTATGATATGAAATAGGAAGGAATAGAGTCAAGGCCCTGTCCTACTCTAATACAAGTCAGTAGCTAACGCTACCTGAATCCCCCGAAGTAAGGATTTGGAAGCTCAGGAGCAAGAGTAACTGTAGTTGCTACGGCCAGGGGAGCTAGTCTCGTAACTGCGGGCAGTTCGAGTTCGAGTTCTTTACAAGACAGATGGGAACTGTAGCTAACAAGTGTGTTTGGAATTGAGCTAGAATGCCGGAAAGGGGATGGCTAATGTGGAACACTTCCCTATGTCGAGCTTATACCGCCCTTTCTATCTTGTATTCTACCAATCTACGGGGTCCCATCAGAGGCACATTCCTTGTCTGCTATTGAATTCTAAGTTGTAAGATCAGGGCTCTTCATTACGAATTTCAGCAGCTTTTCCTGTCCTTACATTGAGCCACTCGGTCGAGATGGTGACTTCGTAAGGTATCAATCTAGGGGATTCGTAGTTATTGTCAGGCCTAAACAATTTTGTCTCATGCGGGGATATTGGAGATCTTGAACAATCGAAGGACTGTAAGGGGCTTGTGCCTTTCCACTTAGTGAATTGATTGACTATGCGCACAAAAAGGTTCTGAATCCTCCCTTAGGCTGCTTCTCCCTGTAAAGCGAAGACGGGGATGAGATTGGAAGGAAGCAGGAATCCCTGAGTTTGAGAAGAATGGCTGCAAAACCCTCCTTCTTTCCCATAAGGAATGGGATGACTCGATTCAAATCGGTCAGATAAGGGGGGGCTAAGAATGGATGGTTCTCGCTAATCCCCATCTCTCAGATTGTGCTTCGTGGGGGGAGTCGGAAATTGGTCCGTAAAAGGGTCAATAACCGAGCTGGGTTTATGCTCCGTTTCCAAGAACGGATCTAGTAAGGCGAAAGGTATTCCCCAATGCAAAGGAGTCTAATCAAAGCAATCCTCGAGTAAGAAAAGAGAAGGCGCTACTTAGCCCTATTAAAGAATGAAGCTCCGTGCGACACCCGGCTCCCAAATCTGGAAATGCTAACCACAGTTTCAATGGTAACGGGAATACGCCTGACGGCGAAACATAGATAGTGACGCTTACATCGCTTAGATTTAGGGCGATAGGGCGCACCACAGATACGAACTAGAAAGCACCATTGCATAGGGAAGGCTCTAATAGATCCGAAGGAACCATTTCTCCTCGAGTCGATTACGTGTTGGATCCGTCGAAACCGATGTTGCAATCAATGCTTAACACATAGGATTAAAAATTGTCCATTCATCGCTTCGTCCATGAGCGGCCCGTAGAGCGCTTTATCCCTATAACCGGCTTTCTATCTCTAACTCGAAGTGCAGCTTGGATCACAGTCTGTGAGTGAGGATACGTATGGGGCATTCGCATGGAGCGAATTTTGCTTATGGTATGACTCGAAGGTCTTGTCGTGCGTCTTGGAGCGAATAATTGCTTAAAATAAAGGATCCGTTCACATTTACATAAAATAATACGGATTCGTTCGCGTAAAGAAGGCCAGGCCATAGCATAGGACATTCAACCGAAAGGATTGATTGATCTCATACGATTGAGCCGCTAGAGGAATCGGCATCGCTACGAGCAAGACGTGGGATATTAGGCCTTGGCAAGGCTGAGCATTGACATGGTAAGGTATTATCCAAATAGACACGGAAACGGCGGTACGATAAAAGTAAAAGAACGGAGGAAAGGTCTACTATTCACTTTCATTTTTGAATATTGGTGAACTACTAAACGAGCCGAGAACGAGAGATCAGAAGGAAGTAGGCTCTTAGATAGGGCATAACCGCTTAGCTCCGAGCTTACCTTAACCGCTGTTAGCACGAGAGTGGATCGGGGAATCTAAAATGCTTCTTTGATTGGATGAAGATAGATATATAGAAAGTGTGCAGTGAGGTCGTTAGATCTAGGTAACCGGTCTTTACTCGTCCCAAAGATTCCCATGTTTTTCTTGGTTGGACCAACCCAACCGGTGATTTCCGTCTTCCGGAGAGCAAGAATGAGTCTCTCTTTTTTTGGGGGAGGGCAGAGCAGTCAAAGAATGAAGCAAACCAAATGATTGTTCTAGAATGGTTATTCCTCACAATTGCTCCTTGTGATGCAGCGGAACCATGGCAATTAGGATCTCAAGACGCAGCAACCCCTATGATGCAAGGAATAATGGATTTACATCACGATATCTTTTTCTTCCTCATTCTTATTTTGGTTTTCGTATTACGGATCTTGGTTCGCGCTTTATGGCATTTCCACTATCAAAAAAATCCAATCCCGCAAAGGATTGTTCATGGAACTACTATCGAGATTCTTCGGACCATATTTCCTAGTATCATCCCTATGTTCATTGCTATACCATCATTTGCTCTGTTATACTCAATGGACGAGGTAATAGTAGATCCAGCCATTACTATCAAAGCTATTGGACATCAATGGTATCGGACTTATGAGTATTCCGACTATAACAGTTCCGATGAACAGTCACTCACTTTTGACAGTTATACGATTCCAGAAGATGATCTAGAATTTGGTCAATCACGTTTATTAGAAGTGGACAATAGAGTGGTTGTACCAGCCAAAACGAATCTACGTATTATTGTAACATCTGCTGATGTACCTCATAGTTGGGCTGTACCTTCCTCAGGTGTCAAATGTGATGCTGTACCCGGTCGTTTAAATCAGATCTCTATTTCGGTACAACGAGAAGGAGTTTACTATGGTCAGTGCAGTGAGATTTGTGGAACTAATCATGCCTTTACGCGTGCGCCCGGAAACATAGGCCGACTGCTGAGCCCACTCTGGCTCAGCCGCACCACCCCGGGTGCGAGCCACCCGAGAAGCAAGCTATTACAGCGAGCGGCTGGAGCTGTAGGGAGCCAAGGAGCAAGGCAGTAGATAAGATAGAAGAAGGGGCCAGGCTCCCGGTAGAGCAGAGGAGACGGTTAGGATAACGAACTTGAAACGCGGAGCCCAAGCGGCCGGCGAGCGAGTGGTTAGTGGCCAATAGCGCCCTAGTTGATGGCATTCCTCTCTGCGGCTGGCACTCGAGGAACCACGGGTCACTCCATACAGAGCAAGCAAGTCTTAGGGATGAGACGCCCGCGCAAGGACCTCAATTCTCATTAGGAGGTCGAACCAAGGACCTATGGAAGTCGGGGCTACCCCGTCCCCATGGGCAAGGCAACAGTGTCCTGAGGGAGGAGTTTAGAGGCCTTATAGTAGCACGGACTTTTTTTCTTTCTAGGTCATGCGAAGGGGGCCAGTCCAAGATCGTACTGTTCCTCTACAAAGACAACAGACGCTCTCAACGGCTAGGCGCCACTATCTTTCTGAGTTATTCCAGCTTCTTCATGATTTCGTGCCGCGTTGAACAAACAAAAATAAAAAAAAAAGAGGGCCGTCTCAACGGAAGGAGAAGGACCTGCAACGGCAGAGACTACTGACCCTCTTCTTGTTCCTAGCCGTCTGTTACGAGTCTGGGAGGGAAGCCTGGAATCCTAAATAGGAGGGATCCCTAAAAATAGAGAAGGGCGGACAGGGCTTCCGCAAGGGCCTCCCCCCTTTTCCCGGTCAAGATAGCTGGGAAGGAGCCCTATCAAGTAAAGGCCATAACCAGCCTCTTTATTTATGTACGTACACCTTTGTTTCAGGGCGGGGCCACCCTTCCTCCTGCTAATCCGGCCATTTCCGAACCTGTCTTTCCCATCCCATGTAATTCAATGGAGGACTTCTCAATTCTTGCGATTCCCAGCTCCCTTAGCTTATTTTATATTCAAAAAAACTATAGGGTTGGTTCCAAACCTTAGCTCGGCAAAATAGGCTCAATGATCTCTTTCTTCGATAGACCGGTCCGGCGCTCCGCGTGGTTATATTCGTATATGTTCCGACTCGCCGGTCATTATGGATCTAGTGGCATGGCGAGGCAAAGGGGGGGCAACTACGAAGCTTCGTAGACTCGACAAGACAAATCGCTCCGCTTATAGAATAGAATGCAAGCAAGGTAGCTTGCTTACTCTCCTAGTAGCGTTCGTTGGCGACAAGGAAGGAGGCATTGGAAAGACTAGACAGACCATACTAAAGTAAAGAGGCATTCAGGAAGCGACTAGTCGCTTCTGGCGAAGCTTCTAGAAGGCCGACCACTACATAGAGAGATCCATATACCAGTCATGAGCTATCGCTCATGCCTAGAGAGGCGCTGGGCAGGATCGAAGAGCTTAGTGTGAAACGCTCAGGAAAAGAGCAGAGAATGGGTTGTGCGCCCCATCCTACTCAAAAGAATGAAGAGCTTTGATGCCAGCAAGCACAAGCATCTTTGTAGTTGTTGGGGAGTAGGGTTCCAACCCTTGTTTTTTTTGAATATAATAAGAATAAGCTCCCCTTTGTTTCAATAAGGTAAGGCTATGAAGCCCTTCCTTCAGCTGGTTTTGGCTTGCCCCGGTTTACGCTATGAAGCTTACCTTATTATTATGAAAGAAAAGGGCTTTTTCAGCTTGCTGCTCGCTTTCTCGCTTCCGAGAGGCGAAGGGAGCCTGACTTACGGGGTTTGGTTTCCAAGCCTGGCGCGAAGGATTGGATTTCACCTATGATCAGATCAGTGGGCAACCATAGTTTACTTTTTTTGTGGTGTTGTTGACGTTGTTGAAAGCGAATTTTTAATTAGGCCCCGCTTTTCGGAGCTGCTCCCAGCTCACACTATGGTGGAGGAGGTGCCGTGAAAATCTAGGAGTGTGAGCAGTACGAGCTGAAAGGCTCCCATACTGTTTGGAGGGCAGGGGGCATAGATGCCAAACAAACCTGACCCCTATCTATCGTCGTAGAAGCTGTTCCTAGGAAAGATTATGGTTCTCGGGTATCCAATCAATTAATTCCCCAAACCGGGGAAGCTTAAGTGGAAATGAAAGAATAGGGTGAGGGAAAAGGGGGGAAGCCACTAAATTGAAGACTTCACTCGCTCGCTCTAACGCTCGTTTAGTAGACAGCGAGTGGAGTGCATAAGCCCCTTTAGAGATAGGGGGGAGTACTACACGAGCTCGTAAGTAAAGTACGGAACGAGCCTTGTCTACGAAGCAGAGCGACCTCGTCTTGCTTGCTTCTGGCGAAGCTTCTAGAACTAGATTAGATAATAGGCATTTTTTTATGGTAGGAATATTTATAGGCCTACTACATAGGAGCGATAGCGAAGCCAAGCCGTATAAAGGCGAGCAGCCCTTATAGCAATAGCAAACGGCCTACTTATAGCCCTCCCCGGGGACTTCAACGGGTCTTACAAGCTGGCAATTCTTCACGTTTTCTTCAGAGAGTGGGAATGAATTCTATTACTTGATTGACATTGACAGATATGTGTACCACACCGAACAAGCAATATGCCGATATGCTTGATGTACCAGCCAAGCCAGCTCGACCGTATACAGTATAAGGGATTCGCCTTTGCCTCAGACAAAATAAAAACGGATTGAACAGGACAGGACAACCGGGAAAGGAAGCATAGATATTGATTTGAACAAAGGAACTGAAACCGGTACCAGAAACCAAACAAGAGATGGAATTCCAGATTGAACAGATGACCGACCTACAATAAGACGAAAATGAAATTCCTAATTCCATTCTCTAAGACGAATTAAAGGGATGTCTCTAAGCAGCCAAGGCCAAGAGCAAGCAAGAGTAGTCCTATCTGCCTAGAAGGATTCTATAAAGAGAATGTGAGTGGTGAGTGGGCAGGAGATCAATAGACACGGAAAGAGAAGACCAAAAAGAGCAGAAGGCACTCAGTTGTTTATGTGAAATCAAGGAGCAGCAGGTTCAACTTTTACACTTTCTCGAAGAGAGCTCAAAGCAATAAGATGAAAGATGGGATGAGATGCTAGCCTTAGCGCAGAAGATCAATCATTGAGCCTTAGGCCACTACCGAGCAGCAACGGAGGATCATAAACTGCCTGTACTGCCGGGATGATCCCTACTTGAAAAGGCGGAGACAATACCTCTTGTTGCGACAAATCGAGTTTCAAAAGCCAATTTTTCAATCACATTTTCAGGGCACACCAAAGAGCCACCGGACCCACGAAAGTCCCCTTTTTTACTAATATACACGGCCTTTGCCAGGATGTCTTTCATCAAGCAAAAGAAAAAGAAGGGCAATAAATGAAATGAACTAACCCCAAAGGATGATCTCGGATTGAAATCCAAGGCATGGTCCCATTGAAAGCCCAGGGAATAATGAAAAATGAAAAAAGTTATTCATTGACCCGTCTCCCGCGTTCTCGCTTCCTTTGAGAAAGTCTCTAGGCGTGGAATCATAGACCAACAGGTTCACTAGCAAGGAATAAACTCTGTGACTTAGTTCCAGCCTTCCCCCCATACTCAGATTGGGTGATTGGATTGCTGCAGACATTTCTTACAGTGCCGTCATAACACATGACCACATCTCGAAGGATGGTCATTAAGTTTTTTGAACAACGTTCCAGGTTCAGACAATACTCTCGATGAGCGGACGATAACTCCTCTGATAGAGCTCGAATGAACCATCCCCTCATGCGGATCTCACTGGAAGGTTTAAGAACATCCTGTTAATTAGTTCATCCCAACTGTATGGGACTGAAGCCCGTGTTATTCTGCTGGGAAGCTTGACGAACATACTGAGAGGCTCGGTGCCCTTTTATTGATGAGTAGTTTATCCCAGACTGGAGTCCAGATTTATTTTGAGGGTGCGACAGCTTTTGCTGACACGCCTACCCGACCGTAGGGTTTCAATATTTATCATCTGTGCTTTCTTGTTTTTCTTTGCTGTGATTAATTCTCAGAACTGCTTCTAAGGCTTGCACCTGTTTCATTGTTTCAATATTCATTTGACATAACAAACATGAGGATTAAGGTGCACGTGTGATTGAACAAACGAGTTTTGCAAGGGAATTCACGATGTTTGTTTTAGATTAAGCGACAGAGCAAAAAGGACAACGATTGGATTATGCAAACAAAACTTTCATGGAGTTTATTTGATGTTATGGTTAGGAATGTAAAAATCAAAAGATGCAAAGGATGTAAAGTCGAACAAACAGTGGATAACATAATAAAAAGAGAACTTCCTTTTTTTTCTTCCAGCGATGATACTAACGATGTATAGCGCAGCTTGTGCCAGGATTACTGTCGATTTTTCCCATGTGGTGTCGAACTTTGCCCCCGCTCCCGGAGATAGAACTCGTTCTCCAGGAAATGCTTTACCGACCTCTCCAGTTTGGCCGAAGCGCTTTTTCGGGTTTGTTTTTCGACTCGGCAAGGTATCCTTTTCCCAACGCTTTAGCTCTCACCTAGACCGCCTCTTCGGGTTTTTTCCGAATGAGCTCTTGCTATTTCCCTTTCTTCCTTCTTTCCTATGGGACAATTAAACGCCCTTTCCAGCTTCACCAAAATAAGATTCTTGTATCTATGTTAAAGAGCTAAACTAATAGCCTGCTGAGAATGCCGTAGGAAGGATACTCTCCCAGTCTTTCTGAAAAAGAAATGGGTTGCGAAAAGGAATCAAACCGTTTTCATTAATGAAACTGATTGAGATACACGGATTTCAAGCGTAATTCTTTTTCACAGCATCTGAGTTCACGGGGTTTGGTAGTTCAGCTCCATCCATGTTGGTAAAAAGAAGGGCACCCCCTGAAAAGGCTCTCTTAACGACGTACGGACCTTCATAATCATAATTCGAGGTCCACTTTCCACGATGGTCGTTCTGAATAGGGATAATCTTTTTCAACACCAAATCCCCCTCTCTTCATAGTCGATTCATTAGGGTCGTCACCTTCTACCCAACTAGTGGAAGTATCCACCGTTTTCTTTGTCTGTTAAGCCTCACAGCTATGGGACTTCCTAAAGAAAACTGCAATCGTAGTTTATCAACCACTCACAAGACCACCGAGATCTTCGACTTAGCTCCCAAGGGTAATAATCCACCCGGCCCTTCCCCAACCGGGAGCAGAAGATAACGAAAGGGAGACAAAGTCCTAACTAAATCATAAAACAAGCTACCCATTCCATCTATCATATCAGTCGAGTCGATCCGATTCGTTCTTATCTATAGATAACGCAAGAGATAACTTATTACTTCGCGGATGGAGAGGGATTCGAACCCCCGGTATTCCTATCAATACTTCGGTTTTCAAGACCGACTCTTTCAACCGCTCAGACATCCATCCCCTTCGCGCTTCGCCCGCCCTATCTATCCGCGCGCTGGCAGGTAGGGGCTTATCCATGTGATTCGCTACGCTTGCTTGTTTCTATATGATAATATGCACCTTGGTTGCTGCGCCCCCTGCGGGGGTAATAGCAAGAGAATGAAGAACGAATGATCCTCCAAAAAAAAAGAGTGATTGAGTCCGACTCAAGCGAGTGAGTGAAAGGCGCGGCAAGAGAGCGAGTTCAACTCGCGAACGATCAGCAAGTGAAGGACCGATCCTTTTGCGCCAGTACTGTTGCGAAACTGGTACTTGTCGGCTTACGAGCAACATATAGACTAAGGTTGCCCATCACTCTCTCGCTCTTTTTTGAAGGCCTTTTCTATTTTCTTTCTAGTATGGTTCCTCCATAAGAACACTGAACGACCAGCTTCGCAGAGGAGCTCTCTCCCTAGCCCACAGCATAGTGTGGAATCTGGATCGTTTCATCGAGCACCATTTCTTTTAGATATAAAGGTGTTCTGACTCTATTGGATTAAGTCATAACCTACGCCTTCTACTAGTATACTACTATGGAGAGACTAAGCTCTATTTCAGAGATTGGACTCTCTTACTGTGATTAGCCCCTACTAGTAAGAAGCTGTTCCCGAGCCAGGTTCCCTGGATCTACGTGTTCCTAGTAGGGCCTAAATTGATGAATTCAGAAGCGCGCCCCGGTAGACTTCAAGAGCTCTTGCTCTGCGTATCCTCCTACTTATTATTCTGAGGGTCATAAAAACATACGAACCGCCTACTCTTTAAAGCCCTACCAAACAACAAAAAAAAAAATGAAAGCTGCTTGCCCTCACTAATAAAAAACAGCAATCCCTCCCCTTCTGTTACCTACTTTTACTCATATCTTCGGTATACCTCAATACAAGCACAGGAAAGGATTATTCAATCAAAACCGGCGCCCTATTCTCTCTCAATTGCCTTTCCTTTATAGATGAGGGGGAGTACCTTAGCAGTAGCTTCCAACACTTAAGATTGACCTCCTCAAGTGCCAGATATGCATTTTTTATGAATTTCATACGGGACTACTTTCTTACCGCTCCGTGGGGTTCACTTCTGACTTACCAAATAAGTTTACTAAAGAAACTGACCTAAGCATAGCTCTCTCTCTCAAATACAAATGCCAAGAAAGAGATTCCTTGGATAAGTGGAAAAATGCCTTTCATTTATCTTTTACGGCGTTTGTCCTACTTTACTTAACTTATAGTATCCGTCCTCCAGCCTATCGAAATTCGTGTTTTTATTAACCAACAAGACATGCCACCTTAATGCACTCAAAAAAAAGGTTATTCAATCCACTAGTGCAACTGAAGGAATTACCTCTTCTGAACCGAAACAAGAAAGAGCTCATAACCACTGCTTGTGAACAGCTCTCCTCAACTGAAGGCGCACCTACTGTTACTAGAAGTCTAGTCTCTTTCAGGTCCAGTTTCGATCTCGAACTAACTTACTTTACTTAATAGGCCGGAAGAGAGATTCTTCAGAAAACCCGATTTCCTGTCCTGTCTTAAGAACCTGACTCAAAAGAGAAAAGAAGACCGGACTAAAAGAGATATCACTTTCGACGATTGAACTGAACTTTTTTTTATATCCAGATTGGAACTGGATTTTAACGTTTTTGGATCCTGTTTAGAGCCGGCTTTCACTCCACTTTCCGGAATCCTTGTTCCTGGCTTATATTCACATAGGCCACTCATAAGAATAAGACGTTCAACTCCCTAAAACACGTATAATTGAGAGACTCAGAATATCTGTGCCTTGGGTAAATGCCTACCTTCGGGAGAATCTTACCGAACGAGTTTCAAACCTGTCCTCTTCGCTTCCCAAGATATTTAGGGAAAAGGGCCTTGTCGGCCACCGCTTGCTGACGATGGAACGCATCGTAAATTTGAATCGCGTTGGACTTAGTTGGAAAGGTAGGTGTTCGGCATGTCCCTTGCTTGCGAACTTCTTTATAAGGGCGGGTAGCTTTGGAGATCCCATTCCTCACGTTTACCGTTGTCCCCAGACTTCACTCTTTCAGCATTGGTGAGAATTCGTTGTTGAATCAGAAGCCAAATGAACATGCGAATTCTTTCAGGTCCATCCCAATGCCAGACACACCTCCACATACCATCTTGTGTACTCCAATTTTATAATATTAACATAAGCTGACTTAGTGGAAAAAACTCCAGAAGGAGCAAGGGCCCAACAAACCTCATCCGGACCGGCCTCCACCATCTTCTGATCCAGATACCCCAAGCCACCACCCTTCTAAAATATGTGACCAGAGAAATGGAGATAGGAGAGTCTCGATCATGTGAGATAATTGGGTATGGAAAACTGACTCACATACGAAAGATTAATGCCGGTGCTCGGTCAGTCAGGAAGGAAAAAAATGGTACCATCCATCGATCATCCCATTCCGTTGTTTGGTTCTTCCATTAGCGTGTGCCAGCAAATCATATACGAAAGAAGCTCGTGTGGTGCATTCCCCATAGGGGGCCCGGGGAAGGTTCACTCATCATCGATTGACCTGTTCGTCTACTATGCTATTTCTGCTTGATCGCAGCTCGCCCTTCTTTTCGCCCTTCCTTTAAAGGGGGCTTTCTATTATCTTCCTTATGGAATGGACTCCTCTGCCGACGCCTTCGCCCTTATCAGACAGGCCGACCCTATTATATTAGCTGGACGCCCCACACTAGCCCCTTGACACCTGACCTTTTGTTGTAATTAAGATGGAAGTCCTATAATTCACTGATATGCTCCACTCAAGACCTTCTTACTATTATCTTTATAGTCAAGCAAGTCATGGCGTCCGCCCCCGACCCATATATTCTACTTTATCAGGCGTCTTGGATCATGACCCAGGCGTCTGTTCACAGGTTTGGAACCCTGCTTCTTCATTCTGGCCTGTTGATGAGGAACTAGCTTGGAAGGTGGAATCACTGCTCGGCAGAGAGGAGTTGAAGAGGTAACAGCTGTCTTAGAGGCCTAGACGGAACTGCCCCCCGTCTGACGCTTCTCCTTAGAGGGGTGGTTTACTTCCAACCCCTACGAGGAGTGACCAAGGTCTACCCTTCTTGAACAAGAATAGATCCAGTGTAGATGAACAGCCCACGGAGCGGTAGTAGCCTTAGATTTAGCGTAGGGAAGGTGGAAGCTCTATAGGACAATAGCTTTGGGAGAGGAGCAACTATCTTGCTTAAGAAGGTAAAAAAAAAGAATTTCGGATCCTCGAGCTTGCACCTGTCTCGCTCATCACTGTTTGCTTGAGATCCAGGTCTGCATCCGGAGAAGGGGCCAACACCGTTCACGCCTTGCCCAGTTGTCCAGGCCGATTGGCAGCACTGGCCAACCGGTCCACGCTCCCGATCCCAAGTTGACATGATTGCCACAAGTAACCGTGATTAGTCTTTCAATCGTTGATTTTGTCAAATGCTCGAGGTGGAAGCCTTTGATTAGTAGGGGAGTAGGCGCCTTACCAAGCGCATGTCCGGATTCGAGGTTTTCACAACCAAGCAAGCCACTTCTCCAAGGCTATTGCATGAGGCCTTTCCGAATGAGAAAACTATCCACGGAACACCATCTTCTATATCAATCATAGCAATCACCAAGTCAGGGCTGGAAAATCGGCCAGATTCAGAGCGCGAAAACAGAAAGGATGGAACCCTATAACCGGTAACATCACGCTACCAAGATGAAGGCCTAAATGGAACCAATACGAGCAAGCAGACCAGCGACTAGAGGAGACGACCTGATGCCCGTCCTAACTATCAGACAGCCCTGTGAGAACCCAGCTTGACTGCACCAAACTGAAACGAACTACTACCGAGGCGACGATCCCCAAAAAAGGGGGAACCGTGACCGGCACAGGATCTTTGCAACCGCAGGGAGACGCTTTTGTCACTGCCCCGCCGGAAACGAATAGGAAAAGGCATAGAATAGATAAGATGAATCTTTCTCCTCTCTCTTTCCGGTATGTCGCTCCTCGCTCCTCGCCTTTCCATCGTCGGGTGAAGTGCTTTTTGAATCATCCTTCACTTCCCTTGGGATTGGAGCAGTGGAATAAGTCCCTGCCTTTCTTAGTAAGCTAAGCCTCTAATCCAGCCTTGTATTTTAAAGAAGAGTGAGATTAAGCCTACGCTCGCGCCCTACCTTGTCTCCATAAGCTAACCCGCAAACCTAAGGAGTTGGATCTTACCTGTTTGCAAGACAGGTTGTTAAATTAGGTCGTAAGTCTGGTTGGTTATTTGTAGCATTGTATCTAAAGCAATGCGCTTCATCATTACAACAGGCTTATGGTGGTGTCTTAACACCACCTAGTTTACTTCCTGTCCCAGTCTCTCTAACGAAGAGTGGGTACCCCAGGATTAGACCATCTTTCCTATATATCATTCTACGATGGAAAGTAGGCCTGAATTCTTAATTCAAATAGCGCAGGGTTCACCCATTAAAAGAAGTTATTTCAGTAAAAACCCTAGGCTTGGCAGGAAAAGCATACCATGGTTCTTGTGAAAAAGTCTTTCCGGAAATGCCTTCTTAGCTTAGCGATTGAAGAAACTCGTCAGTTAAGAAGAAGAAGCTGTGATCTTATCAGAGTAAGCTGCTCTCGAAGAAGCCTTTAGCCTTGAGGCGGGTCTAATAGTAATAGTCAAGCTTATGCGGAATGGTGGAAACAAAGCCAGTGAATGTTCCGGTGATGTCAAGACCAAAGTTTCGGACCAAACGGGCTATAGAGGGAAGCATAGCAGGGAAAGATCAAAAGGGAAGGAGAACAAAACAAGGGGTTGGGGCGCAGCTAACATAAGACACACATCTAACCCTTTCCAAGGCTGCAACTTTAGTCGGAAAAGACGCTTCCTTTTTGGTTTCGGTTTCCTGCCACTGATTAATGAGCAGAGCGCTCTATTCTCACTCCAACCTAGTAGTCAGCTATCTCGTACCTGTAACCTTACACAGGAATAAGCGATAGGTACTGAAGGAAGCGGTGCGGATAAATGACTTGATCAAGACGGTGCAATCGATTCCGATAGAAGACCCCCCGGAATGCGGATTGGGATCCGTTTGTATAGTAGAAAAGCTGGTACACGGACTCCCAGAAGACAGAGATCGAGGGAGAAGCAAGAGGCAATGGGAACGAGTCTGAGAAGAAAGGATTGTATTTTTTCTTTCTTTATAAAACTTTCTATTATATAATTAAAGATAAAGATTGAGAAAGCTCCACCCAAAGTACCTTAGGCCGGTCACCGGTAGAAGAAGATCATGCATTAGAGAAGGACTTCTGAGACGGTCAAATCCATTTTCTTAAAAGATGAAAGTAGAAAGCGAGTTCTGTTTTTTTTCTCTTTAACGGTAGAGTTTCCGCAAGAGAGCCACCTAGCTCTCAGAGAAGGGTTGGCTCATCCTATCTCATGATCTGCCAAGAAGAAGACAACAGTGTCCTTACCTCTATTGATTGTAGGATCAAGGACATATAATCGTATATACTCTCGCTTGTTCTCTGCTCACTCGTCACAAGAAGGACGATGGATTCATGCCCCTTTTCCAGCTCGCCCTCATCTGGAAGTATTTTTCATCCCTCCTTCGAACTTGAAAGGCTGGACTTCGGGGGCGGGAAAAAGAACACACAGGATTGAGAGGCGGTCGATCGGGGAATGGAGTAGGCGGAAGAAGAGGATAAGAGGCAGGAGGAGATCAGAAGTGATCTTAGCTGTATAAGAATAAAATAAAATAAGGAGTCCACTGCTAATCTCGAGGGAATCGCGGGATACGAAAGCAAGGGCGTTCAGGCTTTCCTTCTCAGATGGGGCCTAAGGACTGCTACTTTGATGAACGAAGCCTAAGGTCTTAATTCCTAATGCTACTCCTATTGCTATTGCTATTGTTACTGCTTTTGGTAATTGGCATCTTTCTTCAGAGGGGGCTAGCCAAGGAAAGCTTTCCAATTAAATGAATGTGCTTGCATACTCTTATATTCCTGCGGGAAGTGCGGGACTAATTGAATTTCATTCTTGTCTGCTAAGAGAATTATTCTTCCTCACAGCTTGCATTCGATGCTTCTGATTTCATAATTACTTCTAACTGGGCATTCACTGAACTAGTCTCCCCAGGGTTCCCCGTCGGGAATGGAGGATTCTAAACCTTTATATTTCTAATGTAAAACCTGCAAACAACTCCTTCTCTTCCTTAGTGGCACAAGCCCTTTTGCTTGAAGCTCTAGCCCTTAATGAATGCCCTATTAGCCCTTCTAGCCTGTTGGAAAGCTTAATTAAGAAAATAGAGTGGCCGAGCCGGGAGGATTTTCTTATCTTTTAATTTAAAGACATCCATGCGGGTTGAAAGAAGAAGGGCAGCTTTCAAGATTTCACTTGAAAAGCTTGTTGTCGGACTATCTGCAGCTAATTCATCCGCATCTGTTGGAGGAAGGATTGGAGGAAGAAAGCCGGGGAGCGATAACTAGAACAAGGAAGCTATTGGCTTTGAGGCCTAAGGACTTCTAATGAGAGTCTTCCTCGCCATGTGAAAAGATCTCTCTTTCTTTTATGCTAGAAATCGTCCGGTATGGACTTCGATTATCTAACTGATAGGATCGTCCGCTGAAGGCTAGACTGCCTTTGCTGCTCTCATTCCTGGCATTTGTCCTTCTAAAAGCTTATTCGTCGCAAACAGTCTTGCTAAGACCGGATTTGGCCACTTCTTCACTTTAGAAACCCCCTAAAAGTTTTCTTTCTTTCTCTCATCGCTTAGATGTCAGTTCCTTTAGCTGCTCCGGTATCGGCAGCATTCACAGCTTCTTCTGTGCCACGCCACACCTCAACAGGAAATTCGAGAACAGTTAGAGGGCATTCGTGCAAAGATCTAATCTAATAGTTGATCTAGCCATTGTCTTAACCGCTAATGCCGTATGCTAAGAGCGGTCTTTCTTATTTCTTCTGGATTGAGGGACGGTCTTGGGCAATCAATAGGTTGAGTGACTGGATCGACAAAAAAGTCTGTTTGAAAGTGAAGTCGATTCGTTGCATCTTAGGGTAAAAGAAAAGATAGGGCTATTCAAACCAATCTAACCAAGCCAAGGAAGGCTAGCTAGTCTAATGCTAGGGGATTCTATTCATCTCTATCAATGACTTAACCACCTTCCCAAATTCAATTCATTCAAGCATTCGCTCCGAGTCGCCAATAGGAAGTTAACTCCCTCCCCCTAGGGAAGTAAGATAGCAGCTAAAACCGCTTCTTCCTCTTATCCTTCGAGACGTGCCTCCTCCTTCCCTTAGCCAGGTAGAATTTTAGTTCCTATTGAGGAAGATCTGGCATTAGTTCGAAAATCGGAGGGCATTGATTCCGACTAGACCTTCTAAGGCGACAATTTCATTCCCTTCCCCTAGCGGGGGATAGGCATTTAGTTACCTTTCAAAGAGCGTCTTTTTAGCAGTTGATTCGTGCTAACTCCTAAGAGCGGTTACGTGTCATGTGCAGCAGATGAAAAGTAAGACCTTATTCGTCGCAACAGCAGTATCAAAAACCAATCCAACGACAACATCCGACGGGGCTAAAAGCCTACCGGCGACTCTCGTTTTTCTTTATTCTCTTCTAGTTGCAGTGCTAGATCCGTTTCAGATTAACATTAAAGGATCGAATTCTTCTTCCTTTATCCCTTGCCGAGAATAACCCCCCTACGGGTGTTTTTGGGCTATCCTTTTCTCTCGGCCTCCAGGCTTACTTTTCCCCTGAAACTCCTAGCCAAGCGAGAAGTTCCGCTTTCCTAAAAGCACATGTTATCCCACTCGTGACTCTAGCGAGAAAGGTTCACAAAGTGGTTGAGGAGGGTTTCTAGGTCTTCTGCAAGCTGATGTTGTTGAAGGTAAAGAAGACCAACACTTCCTGGCCTAATCCGATTGCCCCTTCGAGGTGATACCCGAAAACGCCCTCCCAACTCCAGGTCACTGAACCGGCATCTAATTGAATGGATTCTTTATAACCTGCTTCGCCTTAACCAACCCATCCTACATGAATCAAGCAAGACAGTGGCACTGACCATCTTGACTTGACAAAATGGAATTTATTTTTCAATTCTTCCTTCTCCTAAAGCGGGTGAGAGAGAAAACAATAGCGAATGAAACGGATCAGCTGGCGCATATCTAAGAGCTGGTGGGGAAGAAGAGGGGATGTGAATCAAAAGAGCCCTTGGAAACAACACTGGAATGCTCGAAGGTTTAAAACGAGGTTTTTCGTAAGCGAGGAGACTTTGGCTCTGAACCGAAGGTGAAGGAGACGAAGGGTCCGTAAGGAGGTTCTATAGGAGCTAAGGTCCAAAGGAGAAGAGAGTGCGCCACTTGCAAACGTTGGAGCAAACAGGGGCCCTGACTCCACATTGGATCAGGAATGTTTAATAACATTCACTATTTTACATTTTTCCGCAGCAGATAGAGGATCCGAAAGCAATTCCATTTTGTTTTTCCCAATCTCTCTATGTTGAGGAAGGGAAGAGAACAGCTACTACAGCTGGTGTCTTCGGAAATGGCCGGATTAGCAGGAGGAAGGTTTTTTACCTGACTGAAACCGAGGTTTCAATTAAAATTGCCATAGATCGTGATTCAAACAAAGAGGTTGTTAGCCTTAAGTGACAAGGGGGTGAGCCGCTCCAAGTCGAAAGCGATATTTATCACTAAAGGTAAAGGACGAAGCCAAGAACGTAAGGAGGTTTTGAAGACTTTCTTTACGTTTCTTTAATAAGCTACTAACATCTATTCATTTAATGATAACCCTGCGCTTGCAAAGGCAGAGACCTAAGGGATTTTCATTCTATTCCCTTCGACATGGGCCATGAGAACGAAATTAGATTAGTGCCACTTCCCGCAGCAATAGCAGTAGTGGAGCAAAGAAGGTGTAGTCGGAATGTCTTGGCACTCTTGCCTTGTTCTGTACTCTAGCACAAGAATAAGCTGCTCTCGAGCAAAGGTATGAAGAAGCCTAGTGTCACGAATGAAAATGAATCTCACATCGGAAAGTTGTAGAGGAGGTCCTGGGCTTATAAACGTGGGCACTGCACACCCTAACAGACTAGTCTTTTGGGGAGAAGGTAATGGCCCCGTGACAGGTGGTATCAGAGCAACGGTTTCATCCTAGGTACCTCCGGTTGTGTGTTGAGCAAATGGCAAGCGAGGAAGGAGTTGTTGCTGCTAGTGTAGAGGAGCAACACACCGAGCAGGTTCGTGGGCGAGAGGAGCAACGCTCACAGCCTAAACGGGGCAAGTCTAAGGCTCCAACGAGGGAACCTATCGAGTCTCGAGTTGCTGGTCTCGAGAGAAGCCTGGCCAATGTTACTACAACCATTGGCGAGCTTAGTGATCAAGTGGACAATCTGATCCACGAAAATGTGGAGATAACCAAGGCTGCCAAGACGATGATCGAAGAACTTGGTAGATCCTTTAGGGGAGAACTACGCTCCCTAACCCAAGAATTTGTTGACCTACGCAAGTCTCTTCAAGACAAGATGCAAGAGCTTCGTAGGGAGATGGATGCCATACGTCGAGGCAGTCCACCCTCGACTAGTACTGCCACTACAAGTTCTTCTGCCCCACAAGGGTTGAAAGTCCCTAAACCTGCAATGTACAATGGCACACGTAATGCTACTACTGTGGAGAATTTTCTATTCGGCCTTGACCAATACTTCGAAGCCATGGGAGTCACGGATGACTTCACGAAGATCAGTAATGCAGCCATCTTCTTTAGGGATGCTGCGCAACTATGGTGGAGGCGCAAGCATTCCGAAAGGGAGAAAGGGTTGTGTGTGATCAACACGTGGGAGCAGTTCAAGGCCGAGCTCCGCAAGCAATTTGTGCCTCACAACGCCAACGATGAGGTGCGAAGCAAGCTGCGAAGGTTGAGGCAAACGGGGAGCATTTCGGAATATGTCAAGGAGTTCACTACCCTAATGCTTGAGATTCCCGATTTGTCCGAGCATCAACTCCTCTTTGACTTCAAGGATGGGCTGAAAGATTGGGTGAAGATGGAGCTCGACCGTCGGGGAGTTCAAACTCTTGACGAAGCCATTGCTGTGGTGGAGAGTCTCAAGGATTACTCTACTCAAGACAAGGGCAAGAAACCCAACTCTACCAAGAGTGGGGGAGGACCAAAGAGGGACTCAAACAAGGGCAAGGAGAGTGGCTACCAGAAATATTCTAGTGGCAACTCTAAACAAGAGAAGGGTTCCTCGAACAAAAACAAAGCTGCCTCTAAGCCTCCCAAACCTTGCTTCATTTGCGATGGTCCACATTGGGTAAGGGACTGTCCCAATCGAAAGGCGATGAACGCAATTGTGGCGGAATTCAATAAGGAAAAGCCCCAAGAAGAGCCTCAAGCTGGTATGGGCTCTTTGCAGCACTTGGGAGCCCTTTCCAAGCTCCTTTCTCCAGCCTCCATTAAGGAGGGAAGTCTACTCTACGCTGATGCCTCCATTGAAGGCAAAGCTGCATGCGCGATGCTGGATACGGGTGCCACACACAATTTTATCGACCCTCAAGAGGCAAAACGCCTAGGTCTCAAGTTGACCAAAGGGGTTGGCACCATCAAGGCGGTAAACTCGGAGGCCAAACCTGCTTATGGCATGGCTCAAGGCGTAAAGGTGCAAATCGGTGATTGGCAAGGTACGTTGGACTTTACGGTGGTTCCAATGGATGATTTCAAAGTCGTCCTTGGGCTAGCATTCTTCTACAAAGCCTTTGCCATCCCGGTTCCTTCTTTAAACTCTCTTGTGATACTCGACGATTCCAAAGTTCGAGTGATTCCCTTGAAGAGCTTGGCAAAATCGAAACCTGCTTTGATTTCTGCCTTGCAATTCAAGCGGGGTCTTAAGAACGGGGAGAGTTATGTTGCCACCATAAGAGAGCTTAATGAGGAGGAGGATACCATGCAACCTGCCGCTTCTTTGCCATCGTCTATCGAGGCAGTTCTTGATGAATACAAGGATGTGATGCCTCCCGACGCTGCTTGAGAATGGACTGATGGAAGGGCCTGTTCAAGGCAATGATAATTGGGGCGGAGAGGGGTAGGTTCATTCATCTAATGAATGATGATATAGTTAACATTTACAGTACGTCCCTATTCAACCTCTTGGGAAACTGCATTCGGAATTAGCGGGGTAGGGACAGTTTCACTCAGCTGAGACCAAGAGCTTCTTCTCTTTCATATGCTACATCGGCCACATCCTTTGAAGAATCCGAAGATGAATCT